>SCLE01439393.1:0-22617 GCA_004367955.1 Bathochordaeus stygius | reverse complement strand
TGACAGCACATGGCTTCTACGAGCAGGACGTCGTATCTTGAGGACCTTCTGATGTCTACATGGGAATACATTGGAATACATTGGAGTCGTGTTTTGGTCAAGGAGTCGTGTTTTGGTCAACGCGGAGCTAACACGTTTTTCGTTTTTTCTTTTATTGTGATTAATTTTCACTCTTATATGGATTTTTATAATTTCTTTACAAACGCTCTAATTTTACACTTTTACAGCGAACGAGCAATGAACAACTAAGAGAACAAGAGTAAAACACCTGCTCTCAACTTCAGAGATAATCGTGAACAAATAAGTCTGATACAAATAAGTGCCGAAACCGACAACTGTTACCATGGTATGCCCGCCGGGCTTTCAGGGTCCGTCGTGCGTTCAGGTTCAAATGGAGGGTCAAAAGCACAACACTAACGCTATTCAACTCAGCAGCCAGCTCATCAGCCGGGTCGATTTGGTCGGGCAGCCCCGTCTGCCTGACTAGTGCCACTCGTAGCATTTTGTTCATTTTTATTAGCACTCATCAAAATGCAGTAGTACTAATTTAAGAACCAACGACACTCAAACCGACTAGAGACGAATGTACCAAGAGAAAATAAGATTTATCGCAAATGGGTGGGCACGCATAACGACGTCCGTATCCATATTCATATCCATATACATAACTAACGTATCCAACTTGTCAGTTTACTAGAAGACCACTAGTGAAACTATGAACGTAAAATCCATTAGGCATAAAATACAAGTTATTATGTCTCAGCGTGCTGGCCCAGTTGCGATATTGTATGCAGGGAAACTTCCACCATTCGAATTAACCAAATGGCTCATATTATTTAAATAGCGCACATTATCTAACATATGTATCAGTTAAGGCTGCCAACCCTCACATTGACGCCAATCCTATATCTGCTGCTCAAATCAAAAATAAGGTAACATAACCCAAGCCCTCACTCACCATACGTTCAGATTCAATTCACCAAGGCACACATTTCTCACCAAATCAGATCCCAGGTGCCATGATTCATGACAGCTGGGGTCCGGGCAATAAAACTGGTATTTACACAAGAATTATCTCTGCAAATAAATAATATAAGAATTTTTTGTAAATGTTTTTGTAAATAAGGATTCAAGGTTTTTTCTTAGAAATCGCATTAAAACTGAGGTTAAAGCGTGTTTGCACTTCCGCTAAAACGTCCAGGGGCAGGTGCAAGTCACCCTGGAGGTATCGGCTCCAAATCCATTTAATCAGCACCATGAAGATTTGCCTAAAAATAAATAAGACTTTACCGACATATGGTCGATTATATATTATATTTTTTTTTAGATTATATTTTTTTTGACAAATATACAAACAGGTCACAAATGCCACGCAGGTCCTTGAAACGTATAACCTGTCCGCACCACGCATTAACACGTCGTCCAGGGTAAGTTGAATCCTGTATGGTCAATGACTAGCCTATCACTAGTCCACTCCACTTTTTCCACCAAACGACTGCAACACCGTATAACCATATCCACTCTACGAAATAGGCACACGTTTGGTATATCGGTACAGTCTCCGATATCCTCGTAACATCACATTGTGTAGTACACGGCCGACATTTGTATCGGCTCTAAATGGATCTGTGTCGGCTTTTGAAACTTTCTACAAGCCAGTGGAATGTAGTAACATTTCTTTTGGCAATTTCTTGAAGCCTCATAGGACCATTACCCAATTTAACCTTTACCCAATTTAAAATGTTTAAAAATGTATATCAAAACAAACACTGATCCAAAATTACTACACTTATTTTGTGTTACGACGAGCACCAATGTGGTACATTAGTAAATTCTAACTATCATTCTACCAAGTATACAAGAACTACACACCAAACTGTTCCTCAAATATGTTTGCGTACGCTGCTATGTGTTCAGGTCCGCCCGTCTAGGTCCGCCCGTCTATGTACGGGCGGTCCGCCCGTCTATGTCCGCCCTGTCTACGTACGCCCCCTGGTCGCCTATGTACGCCCCCTGTTCGCAAACTGTTCTCACAAATTGCCAGAATGCATAGGCCACAAAACCAACCCCCCCTTCTTAGCCTAATGAACACTATGCTCCCCGCCCCTCACAATTGCTGTAGCTTCAGTGTCCAATCGATTCTACGTGAGCTAAAATCACTGGGCATCAGACTATATTGGCTCGACCAGTAAAAAGTCAGATTCAAGAATACTACACCCAGGAATTACACGATTGCAATCGCACAATACGTCCCAGATGTGCAATAAATATTTTACTCGTTTCGATTCAAAATGCAATTAAATCTCCTGAAATGCAATAAAAATAGGCAATACAATAGTCATCCCCTTGCCTCGCAACTAGGTCAACCCAATTTGAAATGTGCCAACTAATGACGTATCTAGGCCATACTGCTCGTTATTTTTAACCGACCAGGCAATCTATCTATTTATATTTATTTTTATTTAAAATTTTTACATCACCGCTACACTACTTTTTGAAATTACCTCTCCCACATAACTTACCATTCTCGGTATGCGCATCATAATCGTACCCATACTAGGCGCACCAGCCACCCGAATATCACCCACTTGAAGGCGGTCTCGGCATTTCACGTGCGCAACTTAACCATGTTCAGTACAGGGCCGGTATGTCCAACCAAGACAACGTCAATGGGACGAGTCTCAAGCGAGCTAATCCTTTCCCCACCACATCGACATCCAAAAAAACCAATGAACGCAACAACCGGTACTCAACCATCTACAACTGGTTTAACGAAGACAACTGGCACATTAATGAAGCCCGCCATGGCAAACTACCCATGTACACCATTTACAACGAGGAAAAGGAAATTGCAGAATATTCCGATAAGGACTGCACCACCGTCATAATCAATGACGTACCGCTCCAATTATACGAATCCATCATGACTATTCGGGTTAAGCCGAGCGCGCTTAACACTCTAATACCTGCCCTTGAAAAATGCAACATAATGCCCGAGGACGTTCTGGTAAATGGTTTCACGAGTTCCGAAATTGAACCTAATGAAACCATATACCAGCTTCACTTCCAGTGCATAATCAAAATTTATATCTTTATGAGATTTTGCGCGCATAAAATATTGCCCGCTTGCCATACTGCTATAATTGCCAAATTGCCATTCGTCTACGAGGCATGGTCGATGGCGGAAACTCTCAGCTGGCATCTGGTGATCCCACCGGCAAAAATTTTTTGTACCAAATACGCCAAGGCCCGAATTCGATACAGAAACGGGGGCTACAGCTTTTCTATGCTAAATGCACACCTAAACAACCTCAATCGCATCCATCAAACGACTTTTTCCGTCTCCTCCGGGTGTTCCCGATTGGGCTCCTTTGACAAGGGGTACCTTTTTGACACAGATGATGTATTCGGTTGCCTGTCATATCTGTCATGCAAGTGGCGCAGCTGCAACAAACCCTTTGAGGCCACTGAGATACAGCGTGACATTTTTTTCACCAATCGACACTTCCGCAAAATGGTTTTTGACCGTAGGGGCCGTACCTTCCTCGTTCCGGGTCCGGAATGTAAATTTGATGATCCACTTTGCCTCCCATCCATGACCGATGTCTATCTGGATAGCGAAGATAAGTTTTTTATATACGAAAAAGAGGAGGAGTGTATCAGAGCTTCACGTGAAGCCCGATACGCATGTGTACTTTCCTACACATCCTACATTCCCACACAGTTTTCTCCCATAACCAGCTCAAATATACTAGGGGTTGTCGCCCCATTACCCTCAGTGCTGGGAGGCACTGGGGGGCCCCAAGGAGCAAACACGGATTTCCTTAATGATGTCACTTCCAAATATGCCGAACTAGATTACAATTTTGAGAAACAACGGGATGAGTTATCGAACCTATCAGCCCTCGTTGATCGCGTCGACGCCCGATGCATTAGCAATGCTATGGTCGCCTGTAGTAATGGTGAAGAAATCTCTAACCTCCTTAAGGAAGGACAAGACCGTGATTTTCGTGACCAAACGGTTTGGGCCGAAATCATAAGGGAAATGTCCTTCACTAAGGACGCCGCTCGTATCGCCAACAGCGGGGTAACCCTACTGTCAGATATACAGGCGGTTACAAATGACCGAATGGACATGATTGCCTCTAACATTCTTGGTGACCATGATGAAATGAGTCGCGATAATATGCGGAGCATCTTTAACATTTTAACACCGAATAGAATAAAAGAAAAATGTAAAAGCGTTACTGCGTCCGCTATCCGAATAGACGGCATGAGACAAGAATTACTTGCCAACACGAATAAATATTTCGCTGACCTCGAAAATAAGGGCACGTCAAAAAGTGCTGTCACTCTCGGAGGTAGACTACGCGAACGGGTGACTGGGCTAGTCAGTGCAGCTAACAACAACCAGCAAGCCGCTAACGCAGTCACACTTGAGGCCCATTCCAGTACTCTACTTCCGACAAGTACCCTTTTTCCACCAGCCACCGCGGCACTTACTACCGCTGCACCGGATATTATCCTGAATAATACATCATTGGCCAACTTCCCTTCGCCACCCGCGATCGTATCTCAAGAAAATTCCCTTGCACCTCCTACGTCTTCGCCCATTAATATGGTATTTGAGTATACACATCAGGGACCCCCCGCTTCTATACCTACCGGAAAACCAGTCCTAAACTCGGCTCAGGCACCTATGCAAGAAACTGGACATATTCCCAATCCGTTATCAAAAATAAGGTAATTTATTAAAATCACGTACATCGGCAATGGCAGTGACCACTACTGAAATCTATATTAATCTAATGGAGACGCATCCTAGGTGTTTTATATAGCTCAGCTCATTTCGTTCACATTGTTTTATATTATCTTATATTGTTTTTATTGTTTTTATAGCTCAGCTCATGTCGTTCATATTGTTCGTTCATACTGCTCGTCCAAATTGAATAATCCAAATAGATTTATCTCAACTACATCTGGTACAAAAATTTATCAAAATATATTACCTAGCCCCTCGAGTATGACGCAAGATCCAAGGAAATGCGCTCCGGACCAGTCATTGGATGTCACGCCCAACTTGACACAATCCAAAATCAATACTATGCAGGTCATTGATTCCAACGTGTACATTAAACGCTCCATCTCTACCCCTGCATTATCTGACTACTCTATGCCTAATTACACCCCATTTTCAATGGAACGGTTTAATCTCAGCATTATATCGGCAAGTAATTCAACATGGTCTAATAGTCAAGACCCTGGTTGTATACCCGATTCTGAGATTACGCTGAGCCCCAAAAACGACCATAATTTGTCTTTTAACTCGGATGTTCCACCATTCACGACCTCCAGTGGAGGAAATGAAGTAATCAATATATCTGATGAGATATCCGAATTAAAACTAGATAAACCCAAGTCGCCGAGTGCGGACCGCCCTGAAGGATCTGGCTTTTCCACGGAACACACAGTCAGTTGCTTGCATAACTCGGCGGACAGGATTAATTTCGCATATTTGTGCTACGTAATTCCTGAAACCACCCTTCGAATAGTCGATAATTACATTAAAAATATCTTAAAATTAGGACTACCTGAATCACAACAAGTTTTGGAGTTAAAGGAACTACGGAATAATTTATCTCTTATTCAACCACGCCCCGAGGACGTGGAGCGGGTTGGTCAGGACAACTCTATGGTAACTCCCGAAAATGTACATGACATAATAACTCCCCCGATCGGGAGTTACACTCTAAATACTATCATCAATATTTTGGAAAAGAATGATATTATAATTCCCCACTTTATAAACCACAACGTACTTTTCCAAACCATAAATGAAGCCCTTAAGGGTCGAACTAAATATGATCCTAACGATACATGCAAGCGACCCTCCATAAATATCTGAGCACGCCCAGTCATCCGGGTATCAAGCTGGGTTCCATTTCTTTTCCATTCCTTTTTCTTGCGTCTTTCAATATTGCAAACAGCATATAAGGTATACCTATCAGCTCTAAGCCTTAAGCATACGTAGTAATGAATGCACCCGCCGAGGCACTCATATGAGGCATCGTATGGACACTCAAACGGATAGCGGGGCATCACTGTTATGCGGGTTTTTCGATATATCTATGAGAGGGAATGTGGGGTTTCTCTAATGTATGGATTTACTTATTTGCGGATTTACTGATTTACAAATTTACTGATTTACCGGTTTACTGATTTACGAATTTACTGATTTACGAAGTTGCGGATTTACGGATTTACGGATTTGTGTTGGTTATGCATGTATATATGATGTATAGGGATATCACGGATCTGCGGGTATGCTGATATACGGGTATACTAATAGGTGTATGCGGGTATACGGGTGTATATACGTGTATACGGGTGTCACGGATCTTCACGTTATGCAGATATACGGGTATACAAATAAGTGTATGCGGGTATACGGGTGTATATACGTGTATACGGGTGTCACGGATCTTCACGTAGTCCTTACGGTGCCCATACTATAATATAGACGTGAAGGTGGGGGATTTCCCGGCGCAGAATACCCACAAATTAACCATTTACGGTATATGCTACGCTACCCTAACAAAACCATTTAATTGTGCGCGACACCGTGCTGTCCAGTGATGAGTATCCTGATTATTTAGGTCACCAATAATACAGGACAACTGGGTTGGAGGCAGGCTATAACCACTGACGGTCCAACAACCTAGAGAAAACCAACACTTGGCTACAAGTCCCCATGGAAATATACCTAGTCCTAATCTCGATCACATGCCGCCGCCCTTCTGGCACCTCGCGTGGCCGACCAGTATTCAGCTAGCGACCCAATTGCTCCAATCCTCCTGCAATCTTATATTTTTTGACACGAAATTTGAATTACAAACGCCTAAAATTCGACTCAAAAATATTACCCGACTGACTTGCTTGATGTAAGATCATTCACAACCGTGAGTGCATAAAGTCAGCTTTTCAAAATAAGAAAATCAAAGATAATAAGCACAAGCTTATATTAGGTAACTAACAGTTAAAACTGGAACATCACCCACGCAGTGATGGCGGTAGCCGTAAACACAAATATTAACCTATTCACAACAAGCCCCACAATTGAGCTAGGATCGCGTGTGAAACATTTTTTGACGAAAAATATTTTTGACGAAAAACATTTTTGACGAAAAACATTTTTGACAAAAACATTATTGACGAAAAATATCTGACGAAAAACATTTTTAATTTGAATTTGCATTTAATGGCCCTGCCCACAGGGTAGTATCGCATGGGTATAATATGGGTCTTAATACGGGTCGTACAGCACGGAGCAGCACGGGACAGCCTCGCCTCAAATAATAAGCCAACTTACATGACCCCTTGTACACCGGGATACCCCTTTTGCACCGGGGTACTCGTCTAAACCAAAACTAATACATAATACTGACATAATCTTGAATATGACAATCATACACCTAAACGGTCTCGGTAATGATTGCTGCAATGTCAACAAGATAACGGTTTAATTTGGAATATAGCAATTATGAGTCTCAGGGGTTGAGACAATTCGGGTGCAAACATTACTACAAGTAAAATTGCCCCTCCCAGCACATTGCAACCGGGAACTACCTAGGGCTTAGGCTCAAATGGCTCCCTACGTTTCTGGAACATACTAAATACTCCTGGAAATGTGCAGAATGTAGGATTTTTATTCACAATTATGTGCGATTTAGGGCTTAGGCTCAAATGGCTCCATACTATTCTGGAACGTGCTAAACAATTCTAGACATGACTCCATACTAATGCTCCATACAAACGTCTCCGGGTTATTCTGGAACATGCTAAATAACTATAGAAATGATTAGAATATACGATTAATAGAATTTCCTAGCCCTCTAAGTACAATTGAACCAAATCAGAAAGACCAAACCGAAGTGGACACAACGAAACCAGCCAAAACTAAACCGGGACCCAAAGGCAACAAGCCTTCACAGAGTAAAAATAGGGGCATCAAACACAGTCAACGCCAATAACATGCGACATGTCCAGGTAATTATAGCCATTTAATTAAAAGAGACTGAGCACATATCTTGGTAACCATACGGCCGGTACACTCGAAACGGCATCATAATACGCAATACGGTTTAAATATATTTGATCATCCGGGTTATACGCATTATATTACAGTACAGCACAGCACAAATCAGTTATAACCCGTAATAGTTCCAGTACACCCTCTCTCGTCCTCAATTTACAATATATATATTTAGCCCTGTGATCAACTATGTTCCAGGACTTCCTTTCGAACATCCGTAAAACCCAGTAAGCCATTAGCTAACTGCGATAAACCGTTAGTCACCATTACTATTTCCGGGGATACTCCCACAAAGTACGCGACCATTAATCTAAGCATTATAACCCGAAAGGCTCACTCTATAAAATCGTACCAATCGCGTTAAGCGCGAACGTACTATACAACACAACCATCCAAGTGAGGGACCCGTGCTTCAACACACTCTTACGCCAATATGTCTTGGGATCCAACGGCTAGCTCTGAGCCCCTAAATGACCTGGATATTCCCGCTATTATAGCAAATCAGCCTCACCCCGATTCCGTCCGCGATATGGATACACGCCCCAATTTACTGGTCCAGGACATTGGGAGCGATGTACAAGATAATATTAGAAAACATATCAACCCCAAAACTGTGCCGATAAAAATCTCCGAACGAAATGTCCTTTTCAATGAACTAGTAAACGACATTTATGCGTCCACACAAAGACGATTCAACGCAGTTTTGCCGGAGCTGAGAACTCAGTTTGCTAACGTGCGTCTTGATAACACCGATTCGGGAATTATCAAAATAATTTCAGTAAACCTAAATCGTCCGCTAAAACAAACATCTTCCCTCATGGCTAACTTCCCGGAGGTTTCCATATTTTGCATTCAAGAACTGAGTATCCACCCTAATCACCTTGACAAAAGGACTTTTTTCCCGAGGGAGTTCACGGCTTTTTATCATAAGCCATACCTAATCAACAAGACTCCTACGGTTATTTCGGCAATTTTAGTCAGAAACGCACAACTACTTAAAACCAAGTTACGGTACAGCACAGCACCATTTACTAGCATCAGCATCAATGTAATTTATGGTGGGCAATCCAACCTTATTAATGTAACCTGTATTTATAGGCCGCATCTCAAGTCAAACAAAACCGTTGCGCTCAACATATTCAGTAATACTCAATATTTTAATTTTTTTAAGCGTCATCTCTCCAAAATTCTGCACCTGCAAGAAAATATCCCGAGTATCCTAGTGGGCGACATAAATTTGGACTATAAACAACCACGAGTGCAAGACTGCAAGCTAACGTGTAGACTCTTTAAAACTATCTCCTCAAATTACTCCGCGCATAAGTTCAAGAATACTAACATTCCACATCGTAGAACGCTAGGGTGTAGTCCAACCCTCTCTAATATAGATATTTTCTTCTATAAGGGGTTCCCGTGCTCCTCTAAAATCTGCAAGCATGATGGCCGTACATTCGCAACGAATGATGGCCACGCCATTATTGAGTTTTCCACATCATTAGAACTAAACACGTCCGAATTAAAACAAGTCGGCAGTATACGAAAGATGCCAACTCAGGAAGCCATTTATGACAAAGCCCTGCAGGTCTTGGAGGAGCACGGGGATGCCTTACGGACCCTTTACAGTGATAATCTTGCACTTACGGAAGGGGCTAAAGCGTCTGACTGGCAGCTGCCCTTCCATGAAGTACCATACTCTAAACTTTTCCTCGAAAAATTAGAGCAGGGTATGCTGTCTATAATGCCAGTCAAAGAAATAACAACGCCTTTCAAAAAGAATAATTTACTCAGCAACGAGACCTTGATTCTAGGAAAGTATCTTTCCTTACTTACCAATTTATCTAGACTGAGTGACGATTCACCCACAAGGTGGAAATTTCAGAGTTTGCTCGCCAGGGTTCAGAAATTGCACAAGAGAATGTCGCAAGCCGACAAAAGATTTATCCGAGGTAATGCTTTCAAATGTAACTCATATTCCCCTAATGACGTTTTCAAACTTCATAGACTTTTTAATTGTAAGTCCAAACCTATTTTTGGCAAAACCGGTTCTTTTACTCCGGATGAACATAGAACGCATTTTTTAGAGCTTCAATCAAAAACTAATGATAATCCTCTAAACTATGCCAATTCGGACTTCTGGGAAGATATCCCTGACAAATTCTCTTTTCACAATGTAGACTTCGTAGAAAATGCAACCCTAAAATGCAATTCGTCACGTGCCCTAATAAACAGCCTAAAACCTAAAACCAGGGGGCTCAATTCTATGCTGAACGGCACAGTCATTGACGCTCTTCCTGAAGAATATCTTATAATGCTCGAAAACATGATTAGATTGGATACACGACTCGGGGTTTTCCCACTTTACGATAGAGTGAATAAAATGGTCCCCATACCCAAATTGGGGGCTAAAGACATTGGGCACATTTCGGCCAACCGCATACTGAGCGTGCCAGCCACTCAAGCGTCCCTGAGAGGGAAATTTGTTGCCGCAAATCTACAGGAGTTCGCTATCCGAAGGGGGTTGATAACCGAGAACCAACATGGCTTTCGTAAAAAGTTCAGCTGTGCCACGGCACTTGCTGATATGTTCAATTTTCTACAAAACCAACCCCCTGACAACTCGTTCATCCTGGTCTTTATGGATTGTGCCAATGCTTTTGGTACAATACCCCACAATCTAATTTTGACCAGGATGAGCAAGATTGTCACTCCTGAAGTTCTTCGCTATATTAAGGGTGAACTCGAGTCCAGATCAGGAATTATTACCGTTAACGGAAAAAACAGTGAACTAATACTTTTAAAGGAGTTCGGGGTCCCGCAAGGAGGCGCTTTGTCACCTTTATTATTTTCCCTAATGATAGCGGGTATTGAAAACATCATTCCAATACCTCAACGAAATAACACTCGTCTGATATATTTTGCAGACGACGTGGTCGCAGTCATCAGCAGAAGTTCACTAACGGAGGCACGAGAAGCTGCCAAAATGATGATTGACAGCGTCTCATATTGGTGCACACATCGGGGAATTCATGTTTCGTTCCCAAAAACGGCTTATATGGCCATAGGTAAGGATATACTAACTAATATTGTATTGGATAATGCAGAAGCAATTAAACACGTCTCACACACACGGCACCTCGGGGTAAGATTTGATAGTTCATTTGACTTCTCGAGGCAACTACACCACATACGGGCAAAAATCGAAGAACATAGAGCCTTAATTTTTAACATAACCAGCCACTCAAGCCTCAAGGATAGGCTTAGATTAGCGAGATCTTTAATTTACGGAAACTTAAACTACGGGTTGGAGATTATGCCCGTGTTCCCAGACAAAGCATATAACGATATTAACAGAGGCATAGTTCAAATTATTATCGATATCTTCAATTTGCCGTATACGTCTCACAATGAACGCAAATCTTACGCCGAGCTGTTCAAAATGGCGGGGTGGCAGGAAGCAAAAAATCAGCACGAATATATAATGCTAAACTTCTTAGGAAAAATAGCAAAACTAAGGTGTCCCACAATTTTATTCGAGACCATTAAAAAATCCGTTGTCTATAAAAACTCTAGGAACCCATTTTTTGACAAACCTGCCCAACCATTTGATTCTCCAATTCTTGTTAATAACAGAGTCCCAAATAACCTTAACTTATTCCCACTAAATTGCACGAGCTGTTTCAATAAACTACCCTACCACCTGAGAAGAACAATAGGTACCGACCAATTCACTGAGGGGATTAAAGAACACTACAGGAACAAATGCCCGCACCGGGCGGGCAAAATTAATTGTAGAATGTGTTGTGACACAGCAGTCCTAGAAATGTCTGACCCCGATATCTTTAGTATCCCTTCCGTAGGCATCTCCCCTCTTGCAATAAATCGTATCATGAATAATATTAACTCTAGTCACAAATTTCAGTTCATAATCAAGAAAATCGTTCAAGGAATTTATAACCCATAGTTACCATCGCCATCCCATTGTAAAACACACGTCGGAATTATAACGCAACTCAAACATTTATTGGTTAAGTCATAAACTTTGAGCAGTCAAATGTAAGATTACCTAAGTCAAAGGCACCCAGCTATGAAAATTTCTCCACCTTAGCAATAATAGGAACCATCCCAAGTATGACATAACTTGTGCGGCTCACATGCCGACAAATAAGGCCCGAAATTGCAAAAATCATTACTTTATCTAACACGATCGAGTATACAGGGGCGCTGGTCCGATACTGTCAGTACTATAAATGACTTAGCTGTGAAACCCATTACATGTCTAACAAACACAAATCATGAATTCGCAATGTACAGAAAGTAGGTCACAACGTGTAATAACTATAAAAGCAATTTTCGAGAATAAGGAAACGCAATCGGCGAAAAACCCATAACATACCCTTCTGACATAACCAATTCATGACATCCAGCTTATGGGCTTTCATAATTCTTAGCCCATGAACGGATGACACGCTTATATACATGCCTCCACTTCTACCGGGATCAGAATGACATGAAGTGTCATGAATTCAAAATTATACGAGGACCCTGTATCACAACCTGAATAATAAATCAATCTAATCATCTAAATTTGTATCCTAAGTGGCGCGGGGCGCATTGAGCGGCTATTCCCCATCTGAAATGACTAACAACTCGGTAGACCGACATCCATAATTGCACCAGGGCGTATGGCAAGGGCAGCTCAACCTATAATTTTCCGCGATTAATGCACTTGAACCACTATATGATATGAAACTTATGTCAGAATTCAAAACGTACCATCTAAGTAAGCAGCTAAATAAGGGTGACTAATTCGATTCCGCTCTGCATAAAATTTATTTTGTGCAGAGCTGAGAGCGGACGAGTATACCCAAACATGATCACGGCGATTCGAACGCAAACATAAGCTCCAAGGCCAAGCCCTTGACGAACCATTAAAAAGGCTCTTTCGGTGCTCGCAATTGATAAGTCACATATAATTGGGTCAATACAAATTATGGGATAATGGTCGGCCCTGAAACTGACACGCCCGTACTCGGGATGCCTGATTTAACTCAGCACCACCCATTAGCACAACTCGGCCACCCATAAAGTATCAGTCACTTCAGTAGGAAGAAGCCTAACAATGTCACATAGTCCGAGATCCTGTAGCTTTATGTGGATGTATATGTCTATGCATATGTCTATATGTGGATGTCGGCAGATTACGGATGTCTGTAGATTACGGAGGTTTGCAGAAACCATATGTAGATGTGTGTAAATTCCGTTATGAAGATTTATGGCGATATGGTGATATATGTTGATATCTATAGATTCCGTTTGGGAATATAGGTATCTACAAATTCCGAGCACGCCTGCCGAACACACTGAATGACCAAAACTTAAAAAAAGAAATCACGTATTGCATGAATCCCGATATGTAGATATATGTTGATATGCTGATATATGTTAATATCTATAGATTCCGTGTATACATGTAGGTATCTGCAAATTCCGAACACGCCTGCCGAACACACGGAATGACCAAAACCAAAAAAGAAATCACGTATTTATCCTGAATCAGAGCAAAACTAACACAAACTGCAGAAAATTGTCTTTAAAATACTTGCAGTTCTCTGATCCGAATCAGGTTAATTCATGGCTCAAACAACCTTAAAAACTTAAAAACCTAATAAAAAGTCTAGTCCCGAAAACCTTTACCCACAAAAGCTTCCAAAACTTACTAATAATCCCAAAAAACTTACAAATAATCCCGGAAGACTCTCCCCCTAAAAATAATGGTCCCGAAAACCCTTACCCAAAAAACTTTCCAAAACTCACTAATAATCCTGGAAAACTTATAAATAATCCTAGAAAACTCCCACCCTAAAAACAACTCTCACCCTGAAAACCTTTACCTTAAAATATAAAAACATTCACCTCCCAACATTTCACCCGAACGCAAAATTTCTGAATAATTCCTAATAAAGGTAAAATCGGCCAACAAAAATAATCAACTCTTTTGAGCACCCCTATATATTTTCTAATTAAAACACAAACCATAGATAAAACTGAAACAAGATACAATTAACCCAAGAATCAACCTGAAATCCAGATAAACGCTTTGACTAGGATACTGCTTTAAACGCCTTCGTTTAAGCACTTTCGATTAAGATACTGATTGGGATACTAATTCCAAATCAAGAAAGTAGCTCTAACTCGGTAAAGTCACTTCATCAGGCAAAACCTTCCTTTTTCCGATTTGTATTGCCATGAGCAAACGTGAATTCTAAGGCTAAACAAAATAACTATATCACAAGGCAAAAACCATACATAAACAAACGCGCCACAATCATGTTGCTTAAAATATTCCTAATCCTGAATTATTAAAAACTGACAAGAGGCAAATTACTATTACCAACCGTTCCATTGGGAGATTTGCCGAATGTTCGATTTGCCGAAGGTTCGTTCAGAAATGACTTTATCGAGTGAGTAGTCTCAATCCTATGACAAGGTACCCGAAAAATTTCTGGCCTTCCAATGTTCAAACCCGAACGCAAAACCTCAAAACGATACTGAATAAGGATATAATACAAAACTTGAAAAACTTGAATGAAGCCGATTGTTATTGCCGACGTTTCTTCGGGTTATTGCCGACGTTTCGTCGGGTGATTTTCACTACTAGGATTAGGACAATCCTAAGTTGAATATTCCAATTAGTACAAGAACCTTTCACACATGCCTTACATAAACTAGCACGTGCTATTTGAACTATTCATCTAAATCCTAATCTTAAAAACGTCCAAAATTCATGAAACGGGGTAGTCTAATGTATGTTTTCTACCCTAAAAAACATACATAAACTAGCAAGTCTTGATCGAAATTGAGTAATGTAATCCTAATCCAATGTATGTTTACTACCCTAAAAAACATACATAAACTAGCAAGTCTTGATCGAAATTGAGTAATGTAATCCTAACCTTAAAAGGTTCTAGACTTGCATGAAGTGAATTGCTATTGTTGAATTTACCAATACGTGACTGTCGTAACTATGACCGGAGGACCTGTCCTTACAAACTTTGGCCTTTCAATATTCGAATTAGAACACAAAATCTCAGAATAGTGATGAATCAGGGTAAAAGTTGACCCAAAAGCGACAAAAATTAAAAATCCAAAAATTTAAAATCCAAAAATCTAAAAAATCAAAAAGTTCAAAAATTTTGCTAAAAAAGTTCTAAAAGTCTAAAATTTACTATTCAAGAACACTTCTATTGTTCTAAATCGAAACTTAAATCTTAAACATATATGGAAGGAGATAAAATTAACCTTAAAATCGACCGGAAACCAAAAACTTGTTGTCAACTAAAATACATCTGTAAAAGCTCTGATTCAAGAAAAATAACATAAACTGGGCAAGTTTCACAAATTCAAAAAGCAACATAAACTGGGTTAATTTCTACTGATTCATAAACTGAGTTAATTTCTACTGATTCATAAACTGAGTAAATTTCTATTCAAGATCTGTATAGCCATGCCAAATTAGAATTTTCAAATAAGATTTAGAGGCCAAACAAAAATGACAAAACATACATAAACATACGCGTTACAATCAAATTGCTCAACATAGCCCTAATTCTTAAACGCGAAAAATTTACATGAAACGGATTGCTATTGACGATTTTGTCACTTGGGTTCACCCGAATCATAACCTTGTCATACATAAACATACGCGCGACACAAGAATACAATCAAATTGCTCAACATAAGCCCTAATTCTTAAACGTGAAAAATTTACATGAAACGGATTGCTATTTACGATTTTGTCACTTGGGTTCACCCGAATCATAACCTTGTCACCGAGTTCACCCGAATCGTGACCCGATAAACGTCCGAAACCTGAAACTGAAGAGTTGAATGTATAGTCTCTACTGTACTAAAATACCCTGTTAGGGAGTCTCAGTCCGTCACGGCTTGATGGGTACTTCGGGTGAATTTGTTTTGACGAGTTTGTTTTGTGTGATTTTGTTTTGGGAGGATTTCTTGTAAATTCTACGTAAATTTTACGTGAGTTATATGTTAATCCTGAATCTTGTGTGCACAAGGTGTACAGGATGCCTGTACGTGACTCACAGCTAAAATATCTGCGCGAATTATGTGCATATAAGAACATACGGTCAGGAGTACCTAAACGATCACAATACGGGAAGACAACAGGCTAGTGCAATAAATAAGCAAATATATTAACATATAAATCCGTCATATACAGAATCAACCATATCGAATTCCATGAAATATTTTCAAAAATAACTCCGCACGAAACACGTAACTTTATTGTTAAAACTCTAAAACTGACCGATCGTACTTGTAACCTAATTTAAATTCGCATAAGTATTTAGCAATAGCATAGTTAAGCATCAAATATCGCCCAATTTCGGTCCAATTCGGTTGTAGCATCATGACGCCTCCAATTGTTGTGCCCGAATGTCACCAACTATTTGTTCACAACCCTTTTTTATAATTATTTAAAAATCCACGTCATACCACAACGTTTAAACTTTTAATTTCGAGTAAACGCCAAACAGGAGTATCGGTAATTACAGTATCGCTACCTACAATTGGGGAATTGAGGTTTGAGGTTGACTCTCTACCTCTGATCCCTGGGGTAAGTTGAGTACGCCCAGGACCCAGTAGCGTGGTTTCAGACCCCTGGTTGATTAATTAAAATTTCAAACAGGGGGTGAACACGGTGCCCCATCGCACGCTACTGCGAGGCTTTCCTTTCCCACAAACGATCCTAATGAACAAATAAGGTGACATAGGCTTCCCGCATGAAACCAGCCTTTCTGGAACAGCTTAACTGGCTCCGGGTCCGACACGGGCCCCGGTGGTGCCGGCGCTTTGCGTCCCACCAGCCCCGCCCCGCACATTACAAGCCTCAACTCCATTAAATTCGCTCAGCGGATCGGCCATTCCGTGGGCCACACCTTTAATTGGGGGGATTAAGGTCTGAGACGCGGCTACCTTTCCGCTGAGCGAATTCACATCCCTAATCCTCTTCTCCACCACTGAGGCCCGACCAAGGATATTCAGTCCGTATTTGACTATCTAGTAGTCAAATATGGACTGAATTCGATACCCCATCTCACATGGTCGCGAGATCACTGTGAGGCTTGTAATGCGCGGGCATTACCCCGGGACTGTGGGGATTCCAGCGCCTGGTGACCGCACCGGTTCACGGGTCGGAGCGGGAACCATCACAAATATACGCGGCACAGTGCAGAGATATCGTCGCAACTCGTTTAAGCAATCGGCGCAAACTAGGACCATTCCTCATTAAGCAGGCGGTACGCAAACAGTATTTAGCATAAAACAGCCCCAGCCAAAGATCGTGACATATCATAAACTGTAGAATCCACTCAAATAACGATTAAACTTAGCAAAAGTCTTACGCAAACCCCAACATTATTAACATAGAAACGTACCATTGAATTTTACCGTAAATTTTCAAGTAGATAGGCTTGTGGAATAAAACACAAATGGCAGCATGGGCAGCACATCCTAAATATAATATAATATTTGTCTGACAATAAAATGGCAGTCCGACAACAAAATGGTGGCATTTTAAACTCATATAAATTCGGGAAATATGAAAATATCGCGTATTGGTAGAATGTCTATACACGAAAACATGAATAACCCACCAATCATGCGACCTTTATTCACAAAGACAACCTAGTTATTTACAGACGCCCACGCAGCTTATTGTGCCGACGCCCACGCATAATGAATGCAATCACAAAACTTTAAAATAAAATTTTTTTGGTCAAAATAGGGTGTAAATCTTCGTGAGATACACACGATGCTCACGTACTGTAGACCGGGTTAAATCAAAAACCCACTTTCGAATCTCCCAAAAGCCCTCCCCACGAAACCCGCCCCTTGAAAAACGCAAATCTACTAATCAGGATATAGGACATCCAATGATATTAGGCCATTCACAAAGGTACCGATGCATATGGAATTATAACAGGGCTTAATCTCGAAAATTCCATAGCATTCAATACTCTTCCAAAAAGCCTATAAAATTTATATTGCCGATACACACGATACACACGAGGAAACTGGAAACAGTCTCTGAACGATGAATCGTATGCATCAAACTTCACCAAACTATAGAGCAGATATAAGGTACGTACCAGTATAACTAAATAACTACTAGCTACAAGCCACACAAGTGCTCCAATTGAGAATCACCCCTACTCGGCTGCAAACGCAGAGGGGCATCCAAACGCGACCAACTTTCACTCACACATTTGATCTAAAAAACCCCCATCCCTTACCCAAACAAAACTTTTGTGTACAGATATGACCTAATGTCTAGTTTAATTTCTAAATTTATATGGCAGTAAATAGTCCGTTGCACAGCCTAGTCAACAAAAGATAATGCAAAGTTAAAACAGAATCTATAACGGGGAAAGTTGAGCACAAATAAAAAGGAAACTCGACGATTTATATAGCTCAGTTGCAATTTCACTCGTGTCCCGGCAAAAACAAGCCCAAATCGTTCGAAGTTCACGCGCAAGCCCGTCTGAATACCGTAAACCATACCAAACCGCATTCGTACCACGACCATTGAGTGAACAGTAAGCACAGCCATACTTCCTAAATAATTTAGCAAACAATTTGTACACAATTTATCAATAAAATAGTAAAAATCTAAAACATAAAAACGATTTACCTGATTATTGCTTTAGTTTCCGCCTTCGTAATCTCTAAAAATAAAAATAAAATGATTTAAGAACTAAGAACCATCTCTTAAATACAACTTACCGGTCACAATTCGCGAAAAACTGTGTTTTGCATTTAAGAGTGTAGCATACTCAATTGTAAGTGCCGGAATAAAACAAGATCCTTCGCGAGTTATCACAGTCCCTGTACACCCTTCCCATTATAAATAAAGTTCTGCTTTAAATAAAGTAGGATGGCTAACATGTATAAAAACCAGGGTCCCCTTAGTAACCTAAAAATTTGAAAATTAAAATTTTGAGCATAAGGGTAGATACCGTCCCAATAACCCGCCTGACCGGATAACTAATGACCGTCCCAATGACCGTCCCAATATCCCGCCTGTCCGGATAATTAATGACCGTATCAATCGGGATCCATCGTTCCACCAAAACCCTTACAAAAAGGTCAAACTTTGGCTACAAAGCCTGCCAACGTATATACCTGCCGTATATACCTGGCAGGTTTCGGCCCGGATCGGGCCTTGACTGGACCGGGATGTAGCCTGACGAATCGGCCGGGATTCAGCCTGGACGATGCAGCTTGGCTTACTCACAGCCGCGTATTACAATGACAAGGAATCCCCTGCCAAAACTCCCTAACAGAACTGGACGTACCTGGTCGCCCCGGCCGTATCGCATCGCACCCCACTTTAGCCAAAACATAACCGATCAGCACAAAATTTAACCCAGGGCATAACCAACAAAAACTAGGTCCCTACGAAACAATAACAATGGAAGGTACTCGTTCTACTCATATAGTCTCCTGGCCCCACTTGGCAAATAAAGTAATATTAAAAACCACCCCAATTAGCAACACCCCTAAAGTTCCATGAACCCCCGGCCATATTAAAGTACATACCATTCTAACTGCGTGTCATGCCGATTCAATCCCATCCAATCACGGCAGCCCCATATCGCAAAATTCGACAAAGCACAATCACACTAAAAATAAAATTAGTAACATATAAGGAGTCACATGAACCGTCCGGCCATGATAAATCACATACCGTTCTAACAGATCGATCTAATCGCTTCAACCCACAACATAAAACTTGGCAAAGCGCGATATTAACGCGCTTTGGAACGACCTGCTAACGCGATTGGACCGACCTGTTGGAAATACCGTTCTAACAGGTCAATCCAATCGCTTCAACCCATAACACAAAACTTGTCAAAGCATGATATTAAGGCAGAATCTTCATATTTCCCACCGAGCATTTTTTACGCGAGTCGACACCCTTATCACAATAACAGGCGACCACCAATTTAAATGTAATATTACAATAGTGCAAAACATTAAATTACCAACCTTTAACACATAGCTTCATATTTCCGGACGAATGTTTTTCACACGTATCAACACTCTTCAAACAATACAAATTTCGCAAATTAGCACGATTTTTACACTGAATCACTTTCACCGTACTGTGAAGCTCTACAATATAGCATAGGAGAACAAAGTCGAGACCACATAACCAAAATATAAAAATACAAATAAATACCACCAGATATCATAAATTAAATCACTTACCATGATGAATAAAGGACCCTATCGCTTCTTGCCAAACATTCTCCGCACGATTTGACATTTTGACGATTCGACATTTGGGGATATTTTGCTGAAACGCATCATAATACAGGTACCATAGTAAAGACAGCGCCAAACCTAGATATATTAAAACGTAATAGTCCACGCTGCTCAATCACTTACCATCTGAATGAGGAGCTTTCACACCATTCGCCTAGATACCGCCCAAAGAAAATGCCCATAACTGAACCATACCACGCCCCCCGACCAACAACGACCACCACACTCAAGTGAAATATTACCAAAATGAATTATGATTCCAAATCACTTACCTTTTAACGAAGACCTTCATCTTCATTCTTCACACAAATCGATACCGTGCAAGCAGAGCGATCTTCGATTGAAGCACGTTCTCTGTATTGCCAAGCTAAATAAGATAACACATGATAAAAGGTCGCGACATTAAATCATATGCTATATTACATCGCCAAACAAAAGTACTGAAACGTTGAGTGAACGACACAGCATCGGAACAATGAACCTTTTTTCCTCTAAAAATGTACTTAAGGCGCGTAACAAATTATCTCGTGATAACTATCTCGTAACAAATTATCTCGTGCCGAATTATCTCCTCGCAATTAAAAAACCCAAATAATTAAAGTCTCGAAGTGATACTATTTTGCTTTCGGACAATCGCCTCCACCATAGCAACATCATAGCAACCTCTCGTTAGAATAAAATTCGGGCAGTCAGCAGCAAACGAGCTGGTTAAATAATTAACAATTTTTTGTAATTAAGACTCAAGTGGGCTTTAAATCACACAACACCTAAGAATATCTCTCCAATCAGGATCCCAAAATTTCCCCAAAATTTCCCCAAAATTTCGCCAAAATTTCCCCAAAATTTCACCCAAAATTTCACCCGAGAATTACTCATTATAAAATTTTTTCCTTATAAAATTTTCTCCTCCTTTTACTTCTATCGGGAACAATAACTGCAAATTTAAATAAAATAATTTGAACATCCATCCGAAACAACTATTTAATTCAAATACATATTTTACTACCCCCCTAACGCCCTCCGAACACCATTCCCCGCCCTACACCACCTGCCCATAAACCCCCAGCCCCCAAACCCCAAGAACCTTCTCATCATATTCAACCCTCTCATCACATTTAACCCCCTCGCGTAATCTAGGGTAGACCTAGGCGGTGAACAGGTATATTTTATACTCTTTATTTTTTCCCTCATTTTTTCTTTATTTTCTCATTCCACAAGTAACGGGGATAGGTTAATGTATCCCCATTTCTAAGTCATTTTTCTGGTCAACACACACCAAGGGGCGCCAATTCTAAGTCATTTTTCTGGTCAGCGCACACCAAGGGTTGCCAAACTAAGAACAGGTTAACTGAACTCTCAATACTCAAAAATTCAAAAATGCTAAATACGTCCTCGCGTAATTTACGGGCGGTAAAAATTAAAGGTAGTCAAAAATAAACCTGCGGAACGCGCGCCCAGACCAAATAGGACCAGCTGAATTTAGGTACCTATACCGGCCAAATTTAGGCCACCCGGTTTTAGGACCCGGTTTTAGGCCACCCGGTTATCCGGGCTCTACCCAAATCTGGTTCAAATAACCCATAAATAACCCATATCCAACCCCGTTAAGTCAACCACTTACACCGTGAAACAGGGCACGGTCCCGCAGCTTCTTCAATCTACACGTAAAAAGGCGGCAAATAGCTCCAAATTAGTATAAAATCGAAATTAAAATTGATATACAATTTATATCGTTATATATATGCTATTTTATTTTTTTCATAAACTCTTATATCTTTATATCCTACCATATGATTTTCGAGTCGGTACAAAACGAATCACATAAGGGAAACCGTGAGGGCGCCAAATAGCACCAAATTAATATAAAATCGAAATTAAAATGGATATACAACTTATATCGTTATACATTTTTATTTTTTACTCTCATACGTTTATACCTTTATAGTCTACTATATGGTTTTCGAGTCGGTACAAAACGAATCACATAAGGGAGACCGAGACCAAAACAATGCATTCTGCAAAACGCGAAAGGTTAAAATACCCTAACTAAAATGGTTTTAAGAAATCAACGTCGAATCCTGCAGAACGTCATCATGTATAATCCTTGCATTTTGGAATGAAATTCTTGATATCAAACCAGCCATTACCATATCATCCTTTGTCGTTACTACGAAGGA
>SCLE01438266.1:0-22619 GCA_004367955.1 Bathochordaeus stygius | reverse complement strand
GCCATGCATGATTCAAGGCGCTCAATAGGCGTTTATTAGGCATTATTCTTAAATTTAATGAGTCCGACAAACTCCTAGATTATTTTAGTTATCTAGGACGGATCCTTATGTCTTCCTTCAATTCAAGAGCTATTCTTTTGGAATATCAACTTTTTTGGTTGGGTGCAATATTGGAAGATTCTCTTGGGGGTATTGATTTGTATGGTGATTGCTTAATTAAAAATATATGAATTGAGCGCTGATTTTGAAATAGATCGAGCAAAAATTCTCGACATACCTGAACAGCAATTTGGGCTCAAAGATATTTGGGGTGAGTTATTAAAAACTGGACAGTCAGACTGGTTGTCGTGGTCATCAGCTATGGGAGCAAGATCGTTGAAGCGAGCCGAGCGAAATTATTATTTTGACTCTTTTTCTAAGGGATCTCCGATGAACTTGTTAGTAGCGTCTGGAGTTAAAAAATTTAACGTGATAATTCAAATAAGTTGGCAGCAGGATTGTCCTATTCCCTAATAAATGCTCATGAAGGTTTTTGGTTAATTAAGTTTGGACACGTATAATTCTAATTGGCTTAAAATTGTTTTTTGATCTTCCGTTAGCTCACGTTCTCGACAAGATTCAATGGTTTGCTCAAAGTGATCAAAGTTTAATACTTTGTCATTATTGTTAGATGACAGCCGTTGTTGACGATAGTCTTGCCATTCTATTTGTTCTGCTTCATTTAAGGTCTCGGGCCAGTTTCTGGCGCGGTAACGAAACAGCATTTCTTCTAGGCGATTATCTTCAAAGGGAATTGATAAGGTGGCGAGGTTTTCTGGTTCGGTTTCACGTATTAATGCCATTCTACGTTTGTCATTGGCACTGAAAAAACCGCCGAAATAGAGGCCGGCATCCGGGTCTTCCATGGCATCAAACTCTCGTTTGGTGAAGATTTCGTTGAGCTTGGTGGTTAAGTCACCTGCAGCATTGAGTTCGGCAAGGTGTTGATAATGTTGTTCTCTGTTTATATCAAGGCGTTCTGCTGCTTCATCGTTGAGTGTATTTTCTGGCACGACGACAGGGCATTTATTGATATGAATGGTTTTAAGGGCTGGTCGTTTCACGCCTTCGGGTAATTCAGAATAGGGCGTAAACAGGCGTTCTCTTAAGGCCGCTGCATCTTCATTAATTAAATCATCAGGCGAGTAGCGTAAGTCGTAGACAATAATGCCATTGGCGTTAGTTGGGTCTTTGGCTAAGGGGATAACTAAAGCAGTGCCACAATATTCGCTAGGGTACATACGCGACACATGTATCACGGGTGTTTTGTCTTGAAGGTTTAGCAGGGGGGCAACATCATTTTTACGTCTGTGTTGATAGACATAATCATAGAGCTTGGGTTGGACTGTTTTAATGAGTTTAGCGAGTGCAATGGTAGCGTAGACATCGACAAGGGCATCATGGGCGCCAACGTGTTCGATATGATTCGCTGCTGTTAGGTGTTCTAGACGAAAGCTGGGTTTGCCATCATCACGATCGGGCCATGTAATGCCTTCTGGTCTTAAAGCACGCGTGAGGCGCGCCATGTCGATAATATCCCAACGGGAGTTACCATTCTGGTATTCTCTGGCATAGGAATCGTAGAAGTTGCGATAGAGAATAAAGCGGGTGAACTCATCATCAAACCGTAAACTGTTATAGCCCACACCACAGGTCTTGGGTCGAGCAAACTCATCATGTATGCGTTTGATAAAATCAGCTTCTGGCAAGCCTTTTTCATTGGCTTCTTGTGGCGTGATGCCGGTGACTAAACAGGCTTCTGGCGATGGCAGACTATCATCGGCTAGTTTGCTATAAATCATCAGCGGTTTGCCGATGACATTTAAGTCTTCATCAGTACGAATGCCAGCAAATTGCGCCGGGCGGTCATAGCGAGGATCTAAGCCGAAGGTTTCATAATCATGCCAGTAAAGTGAGTTCATTCGTTTGCTCTCATTGACCCTATAGGGTTGCGAATACTTTTTCTGCCGCATCAAATGTTGCTTGGATTTCTGCATCGCCATGGGCGATAGAGATAAAGCCAGCTTCATAAGATGACGGTGCTAAATAAATACCTTGTTCTAGCATACCGTGGAAAAATTGTTTAAAGCGTTCTTGATTACAAGCAACGACTTGGTCAAATTGACTGACTTGCTTTTCATCGGTGAAGAATAGTCCGAACATGCCACCGACCTGATTGGCCGTGAAGCCAATCTTGGCCGCATCAGCACGTGCTTGTAGCCCGACGACTAATTGTGCTGCTTTAGCAGATAATTCTTGATGGAAGTTCGGCTTTTGCAATTGTTTCAGTGTGCTTAAACCTGCCGCCATCGCGATCGGGTTGCCTGATAAAGTACCGGCTTGATAGACCGGGCCGAGTGGGGCGATACATGCCATGACTTCTTTTTTGCCACCAAAAGCACCGACTGGCAGACCACCACCGACGACTTTACCTAATGTCGTCAGATCCGGTTTAACGCCATAATGTTGTTGTGCGCCGCCTAAAGCGACTCGGAAACCGGTCATGACTTCATCAAAAATCAGCACAACACCATACTGATCGCAGATTGCACGTAAGCTTTCTAAAAAACCAGGCTGAGGGGGAATGCAATTCATATTACCGGCAACAGGTTCAACAATGATGCAGGCAATTTGATCGCCTAGTTGTTCAAAACATTGGCTAACGGAATCGAGGTCGTTGTAGGTCAGTGTCAAAGTATGTTCAGCGAGTGAGGCCGGTACGCCACCTGAAGAAGGTTCGCCTAAGGTTAAAGCGCCAGATCCCGCTTTTACTAATAATGAGTCAGCATGACCGTGGTAGCAGCCTTCGAATTTAACGATTTTATCGCGGCCGGTATAACCACGGGCAAGGCGAATGGCACTCATGGTGGCCTCGGTACCTGAACTGACCATACGAACCAATTCCATCGAGGGGACTAGTTTACACAGTAAGTCGGCTATTTCAATTTCGATTTCTGTTGGTGCGCCGAAACCGAGTCCGTGCGTGACGACTTCTTGTACTGTTTTAATGACGTCAGGATCTGCATGGCCTAGAATCATCGGACCCCATGAGCCGATGTAATCGATATAACGTTTGCCTTCGACATCCGTTATCCAAGCGCCTTTACCTTCTTTGAAGAAGATAGGATCACCGCCTACACCGTTAAAGGCACGTACTGGCGAGTTTACGCCACCAGGAATACACTGTTGGGCTTGTCTAAATAGGTCGTGATTTGTTTGCATTGTTGATCCTTAAAAATTGGACTGCTCTAATAGTATATCGGGTGTACTAGTAGTGTGATTTTATCTTATCTTTTTAGTTTGTCCGACTTTAGTTTGTCTTATCGGTATTTTGACTTGCAAGTGATAGACTATTTACCGGACGAACTGGGGCAGCTCACTTGTTGATTATTATCCTGATTAAGCTACTCGGTGCAGTCTTTAAATTGGGCTATATTGTCAATCAGGGCAGTGTTATCATGAATGATTATCATTATCGACTTTAGCAACCATTATTCACGCTAAAGCCAAGACTTTTTAATAGACGGGAATGAATATTTCATGCGAATTAGCTTATTTTGTCGTATAGCCGGATTAGCACTGTTGTTGCTGATGTCGCCAATGACGTATGCGGAACATGTGGGTACATTGAAAGATGCTATCGGCACGCAAGTTAAAACTGAATTAGCAGCAAAAAAATCACAAGAAAGGATTGATGGTTTAACTGAGCAGACCGAACAGATGTTGACTGAGTATCGCAATGTACTCAGGCAAACCGAAAGTTTGCGAATCTATAATGATCAGCTCGAAAGATTGGTGCATTCTCAACAGGAAGAGATGACGTCGATTAATAGTCAGCGGGTTAATATTGAAGCGACACAACGAGAAATTATCCCGTTGATGCTTAAGATGATTGATGTCATTGCTGAGTTTGTTGCACTTGATATTCCCTTTTTGCCGGAAGAACGACAATACCGTATTGCAGCATTACAAGACTTAATGGAACGTGCGGATGTCAGCATGGCAGAAAAATATCGTCGTATTTTAGAAGCGTATCAAGTTGAAACTGAATATGGCCGAATGATTGAGGCTTATCAAGGTGACTTGATTTTAAACGGCGAAAAACGAACGGTCGATTTTTTGCGTATTGGTCGAGTGAGTTTGTATTTCCTTTCTCTTGATGGTCAGGAAGCCGGTGTTTGGAACGATGGCTGGCAAGTGCTAGATGATAGTTATCGGCCGGGGATAGAAAAAGGGCTGAAAGTGGCGAAGAAACAGTTACCGCCAGACTTATTAATTTTACCCGTTAAGACAGGAGGGTAAAGCATAATGAAATTAAGTTATCTAGTGCTATTGCTCAGTGTTTTTAGTGTTTCTGTTTTAGCTAATCATTCTGATGAGAAACCGGAAGATTTAGATGCGCTTTATGAGCGTGTGAAGCATGATCGTGTTATGGAACAGGCCCAAAACCAGCAGCGGGAGGAGGTTTTTATTGCTGAACAAGAACAGCAAGCGAGGTTATTAGGGCAGGCAAAGGCACAGTTGGCCGAGCAAGAAGCAAAAACAACAAAATTGAACAGTGTTTTTCAAGAACAAGAGAAATTATTGGCACAAGAAAATGCTGACTTGCTCCTTAAGTCTGGCACGTTAGGCGAGTTATTTGGCACAGTGAGACAGGTGGCGAATGAAAGTCGTAGTGTCCTTGAAAGCTCGATGATCTCAGCTGAGTTTCCAAATCGCGGTACTTTCTTAGCCGATATTGCTGAGCGGAAACAGCAGCCTACGATAGAAGAGATTCGCCAAGTTTGGTTATCTTTACAAAAGGAAATGACGGAGTCAGCGAAGGTTAAGCAATTTATGCAGCCTGTCATTACAGCACAGGGTATGGTCGAAGAGAAACAAGTGACGCGTATCGGCCCTTTTTCAGCTTTTAGTGGAGGACAGTTTCTTAGATATTTGCCGGAAACGGGCAACTTGGTCGTATTAGGACGTCAACCCGTTGAACGCCTACAACGAGTGGCTGCTGAGTTTGAATTAGCTGACGCAGGTGAGTTTGAACCTGTCGTGGTTGATCCGACACGTGGGGCGATTATGGCCTTGCTTGTTCAGACGCCCGATTTAAAAGAACGCATTCAGCAAGGTGGCTGGATTGGTTATTTGATTTTAATTTTAGGTGTGATTGGCTTATTGATCGCACTACAACGTTTTGTGTCGTTGACGATGACGGGACAGCGTGTAGCGCAGCAACAAAAAGACACAACGGCTGATATTAAAAACCCGTTAGGTCGTATTTTATCAGTCTATAACGCAGGCACGACTAATGATGTTGAAACGTTAACGTTAAAAATAGATGAAGCGATTTTGCGTGAAGTGCCAAAAGTAGAACGGGGCTTGATCACCCTTGCGATTTTGGCAGCCATTGCACCAATGTTGGGTTTGCTCGGTACGGTATCCGGAATGATCGAGACTTTCCAATCGATTACTTTATTTGGTACCGGTGATCCGAAACTCATGTCAGGCGGTATCTCTCAGGCCTTGGTGACTACCGAATTAGGATTAGCGGTGGCGATTCCACTACTGCTGATCCATAGCTTGTTATCAGGCAAGAGTAATCGCTTGGTTCAACTCTTTGATGAAGAAAGTGCGGCATTGATTGCACGTAATGCAGAACAACGTGATGACAGCCTTAAATAATAACCTGTTCAATATTCAGATCCTAATGGAGAGCGGTGGCGCTGTTTTGTGGCTGATCTTATTGGCCTCGACTTTAATGTGGACCTTAATCGCTGAACGTTATTTATTTGTTTATCGCGTGTACCCAGAAATGGCAAAAACCCTAGTTGCGGAGTGGCAACAACGTGTAGATCGGCGGAGTTGGTCAGCACATCAAATTAGGGCTGGCATGCTCGCCCAATCGCGCGCTGCCTTAAGCCGGTATTTGATATTCATTAAGACATTAACAGCTGCATTGCCGATGTTAGGTTTGTTAGGCACGGTTGATGGCATGATCCAAACGTTTGATGTGTTGACGGTGTTTGGTACTGGGAATACTCGAGGTATGGCAAGCGGGATTTCGGTGGCGTTGATTACGACAATGGCTGGTTTATTAACAGCTTTATCGGGTTTATATTTTAGTACTGAGTTAGAAGGTCGTGTGACACACGCTGTTGATCAGGTGTCCGATCAGTTAACACGAGATGAATGATATGAAACAAGGGCATTATTGTGAGAAATAGACATTCACGCCGCCAAAGTGGCAGCGTAGCAGAAATTAATATGACGCCGTTGATCGATATGGTGTTTATTTTGTTGATCTTTTTTATTGTCACGACGTCGTTTGTTAAAGAAACAGGTGTTGATGTGAGTCGTCCCTCTGCTAAAACAGCAGTGAAAAAAGAATTGGCGAATATTATGGTCGCGATTACGGCCAGCGGTGAAATTCATATGGATGGTCGCGTGATCGACCGTAGAGCCGTCCGTGCCAACGTTGAGCGGATGCATGCTGAGAACCCCGAAGGTGCTGTGATTATCCAAGCAGATAAAGAGGCTAAAACGGGTGTTCTGATTGAAGTGATGGATCAAGCCAGATTGGCGGGTGTAGCGAATGTGTCGATTGCTGCAGAGCGACATTAGAGTCTGAATTCATTATGCGGTTAGTGGTAGGGTTCTCGTTTGCGCTTTTAATTAATTTAGGTCTATTTACCTTAATGTATTTGATGACGTCATCAGATCGTGTCGAGGGCAATACGGCTGAAGAGATCCAGTTGCTCGATTTCGTCCGTGTCAAAAAGGACTCTGTGACAGAAACGAAGGAACGGCAGTTGCCTGAAAAGCCTAAGTCACCAGAGCCCCCCCCCCCCCCAAAATGATGCCGACGACACAGCAAGTTAAAGCACCGACACCCAAGATGAATGTGCCCAATATTAAAGTGCCATTGAATATTGCGGGTGGATCTTATTTAGGTAAGTTTTTGGTCGCCCCTACAGCCCCTGTTTCTCCTGATGCTATCGCAGAGTATGCACAGGTCGCGCCTTTGGTTAGGCTTCGACCGCGTTATCCACGGACAGCGTCTCGTAGAGGGATTGAGGGTGTAGTGAAAGTGGCTTTCACAATCACTAAGGAAGGCCGTGTCGCTAATCCACGAGTGTTAAAGGCAACACCTGTCGGTGTGTTTGAGAAAGCAGCGCTAAGCGCGATTAAGAAGTGGAAGTTCAATCCTAAAATGGTCGATGGACAAGCTGTAGAACAAACAGCGGCCCAGGAAATTACTTTTAGGTTGTCTAAATGATTCGGACACTTTTCAAGTTATTGTTGTTGATGGTACTGATGTCTTTTGGTCAAGCTACGTTGGCAAGAGAAAAACAATATCTTTTGACCGAGAAAACCTATAAGGCAGTCAATGCGGCTCAAGAGTTGATGACGGCAGAGCAATATTCAAAAGCGCAAAGTCAGTTACTGTCTATTTTAAGCAAAACCAAAGCGGGTTCCTATGATCGTGCGGTTGTGCAACAGACATTAGGCTATGCTTATTCGGCTAAATCACAATATAAAAAGGCGCGTGAGCAGTTTCAACAGGCATTAGAGAGTCAGGCATTACCTGAGCCATTGAGTCATGGCCTGCGATATAATCTTGGTCAGTTATTATTGGCAGAAGACCAATTTAAGGCCGGTATTCAGGTACTTGAACAATGGTTCAAAGCGGAACCAACCCCCCCGAATAATGCCCATGTGTTAATTGCCAGTGCTTATTATCAAATAGATCAGTTTCGTCAGACGGTGACGCATATGAAACAGGCGATGAGTCATAATAAAACACCGCCGGAAAATTGGTATCAGTTATTATTGGCTGGGCATATGGCGTTAAAGCAGTATTCTGCAGGTATTAAGGTGTTAGAAAAGTTGATTGTTCGCTTTCCTGATAATGAGAACTACTGGGCGCAACTTTCAGCATTGTATGCGCGTCAGAATAAGCAAGTTTCTGCTTTAGCGGTGGAAGTACTTGCTGGTCATTTAAAGTTGAGTGATAAACGTGTTGTTGAACGATTATCAGATATATACCGCTATTTGCAGATCCCTTATAAATCGGCACTGTTGTTACAAAAGGGGATGAAGCAGGGAGCAATCGCTGACAACACCAAGAATTTAAATCGGCTTGCCGATAGTTGGTTAGCAGCGCGTGAGAGAAGTAAAGCCGTAGTGGTGTTAAAGCTGTTAGCGCGAGGCGATAAGAGTGGTGAGGCCAGTCTGAAATTAGGCCGTGTGTTATTTGAGCTTGAGCAGTGGCGTGCGGCGAGTACCGCTTTTAAAGCTAGTTTGAAGGACTTAAAGGGCCGACAGCGCGGTACCGCGGCGTTGCTGGTCGGGTTGGCACAGTTTCATTTGGGTAATTATGAACAAGCACAAGGTTGGTTGAATCAGGCTGCTGGCTATAAAAAGGAAGGGCGGCAGGCGCGTTATTGGCTAGACTATATTGATCAAGTTGTTGAAGCCTCTGTTGAACAAGAAGGTGAAGGCGTTAGCTAAGGTGCTGCGAGAGCAGAGTTCTATACACTGTTTTTGGTGCGTGGTTATTACTGGCTTGTGCCATTGCAGATGATTCCCTATATTATGTTGAATACACTTTTAGGCTCATAATAGAGATTAAAGATGGCGAGTCATTTGGCTTGCCAAAGCTTTAGTTTTATTCATTTTTTGGTTTTTGTAACGAATGGTGCAATGGTGTGTCAATGTTGTTATGGGAACTTGATAAGGATAGTTTAATGTCATCAACGCAGTCTTTAAAAATATCGTCGTCGGTAGAAAATGATGTTCTGGAACAAGAAAAGAGACAGTACCTCAGAACGCCATTGTTATCTGGTCATGATGTTGAGGCAAAACGACAAGAGATTGCGGATTATTTTAACGCGACGTGGCACCGTTACGATGCCTTATTTGAAACATTAAGTGATGATCGTGCGTACTATCAAAAGGCGATTCCACTTCGTCATCCTTTAATGTTTTATTTTGGTCATACCGCGACTTTTTTTGTGAATAAATTAGTATTGGCTGGCCTGGTTGGCCAGCGTGTCAATCCACAGTTTGAGTCGATGTTTGCAATTGGCGTTGATGAGATGAGCTGGGATGATTTAGATGAGGCACATTATGATTGGCCGACTGTGAATGAAGTGAAAGCTTATCGTTCGCAAGTTAATGTACTGATTAATCATTTAATTCAAACAACGCCGCTATCGTTGCCGATCACCTGGGAAAGCCCTTGGTGGATCATTATGATGGGGGTTGAGCATGAGCATATTCATCTTGAAACCTCATCAGTTCTCATTCGCCAACAAAATTTAGACTGGGTGCAACCCCATGCTGATTGGGTACCTTGCCAAGATTCAGGTGAAGCACCGCTTAATGAAATGGTCGATATTCCTGCTGGTAAAGTTGAGGTAGGTCTGGATGATGACACCACCTACTATGGCTGGGATAACGAATATGGCGCGCATGAAAGTGACGTCAAAGGCTTTAAAGCCAGTCGTTATTTGGTCACCAACCAAGCGTTTTTAGCATTTGTTAAAGCAGGGGGGTACCAAGATCATAGTTTATGGCCAGAAGAAGGCCGGGAATGGTTGAAGTATGCCAAAGTAGAGCTTCCTAGCTTTTGGCTTCGATCTGATGAAGGTTTCACATTACGATTAATGACCGAGGTAGTGGCTATGCCTTGGGATTGGCCGGCCGAAGTCAATTATCATGAAGCGAAGGCGTATTGTAATTGGCTTGCTAAAGAAACTGGTGAACAAATACGTCTACCGACTGAAGATGAGTGGTACCGCATCTATGATCATGCTGGGGTGAAAGAGCTTGAACAAGGTGAAATTAGCCAAGCGAATTTGCATTTAGATCATGCTGCGTCATCTTGTCCTGTTAACTGGTATGCTCATGGCGAATTATATGATGTTGTGGGTAATGTCTGGCAGTGGACGGAAACGGCGATTTACCCTTTCGAACAATTTAAAGTGCACCCCTTTTATGATGATTTTACGATGCCGACATTTGATGGTCGTCATAATATTTTTAAAGGTGGTTCGTGGGTTTCCTGTGGTAATGAAAGCCGCCGCAGTGCACGGTATGCGTTTAGAAAACATTTTTTCCAGCATGCGGGTTTCCGTTATGTGATTGCAGAGGAGCTAGCGGCGCAAGTGGGTTCAAATTACGAAACGGATAAATTATTATCAGAATATGCAGAGTTTCATTACGGTGACAGCTATCTTGATGTGCCAAACTTTCCGAAAGTATTGGCAGATATTGCTATTGCAGCCATGGGTGAACAGCCGATGGGCCGCGCTTTAGATATTGGTTGTGCTGTTGGTCGTTCTAGCTTTGATTTAGCGAAGCGATTTGACCATGTGACGGGGATTGATTTTTCAGCACGGTTAATTAACTTGGGCGTGCAATTACAGCGTCAGGGTGTCATTCGTTATAGCATTATTGATGAAGGTGAGTTGGGGCTTTATAAAGAACGCCGCTTAACGGATTTTTCTGATCAAGCCTCGGCTGAGAAAGTTGAGTTTATGCAAGGTGATGCTTGTAACCTTAAAGAGCACTACAAAGGTTACGATTTGGTGTTGGCCGCGAATCTGATTGATCGTTTATACCAGCCGTCTTTATTTTTGGAAACGATTCAAGAGCGAATGAATGCGGGTGGTATTTTGATGATTACGTCGCCCTATACTTGGCTTGAAGAACATACGGATAAAGCCAATTGGGTTGGCGGTCGAAAGGTAAATGGCGAAAACGTCAGTACTTTTGAGGGCTTAAAAGCGATGTTGTCCCCTCACTTTGATTTGGTACAAGATCCTATTTCCGTGCCGTTTGTGATTCGTGAAACTAGCCGAAAATTCCAACATACTTTGTCAGAAGTGACATTGTGGCGTTACCGCGGTTGACCACTGATTTTGACACGCCGGTCAGTCGCGATGGCACGGCTAGCTTAAAGTACGACGCAAGAACGACCTACTTTGGCACCAATGATGTGGTGCCATTGTGGGTAGCGGATATGGACTTTTCGGCGCCGGAAGCGGTGACGACTGCCTTAATAGCGCGTGCACAGCATACGATTTATGGTTATACCGACTACCCTGAAAGCCTCTATATCTCGATGCAACAGTGGTTTAATCATCGACATAATTGGGATATAGATCGGAAAAGCATTGTCCTGTGCCCGGGTGTTGTGCCTTCAATTTATGCTGCGATCACGGCATTAACTGACGTCGGTGATACAGTGATTATTCAGCCGCCGGTCTATCATCCTTTTTATACTGCCGTGAAGGATACTCAGCGAACGTTAGTTGAAAACCCACTTAAATTAGAGGGCAATTATTATCGGCTGGACTTGGATCATCTGGCTCAGTGTGCGGAAGCGGGAGCTAAGGTCTTGGTGTTGTGTTCACCTCACAACCCAGTGGGCCGTGTTTGGCAACAATCAGAACTTGAGGCGTTATTAGCAATAGCACGTCGCTATGATTTAATTATTATCTCGGATGAGATCCACGCTGATCTCATTTTTCCTGATCAAACGCATACTGCCATTGCAACATTGGCTGAAGATGTGTCGATTATTACCGCTGTTTCACCCAGTAAGACGTTCAATATTCCGGGTCTTGGCCTGTCTGCGTTGGTGGTGAATGATAAGGCGCAGCGTGATGCGATAAAACAGGTCTTTAATGACTGGCATGTCAGTAATATGAACCCGTTTAGTCTTTGTGGTTTTGAAGCGGCTTATCGGCATGGCGAAGCGTGGTTGGATGATTTAATGATATATCTGAATGATACCCGCTTGGCGGTTAAAGCTTATCTGACATCATCGTTGCCAGAAATCACCTTAGTTGAATCTGAGGGCACCTATTTATTGTGGCTTGATTGTCGTGCCATGGGCATGACAGATGCAGACTTACATCGCTTTTTTATTGAGAAGGCTAAAGTGGCAATGAGTCCTGGTACTTTATTTGGTGATGTTGGTTCTGGTTTTATGCGTCTGAATATTGCGGCGCCAAAAGCACTTATATTAACGGTGTTAAAAACAATACGTTCGGCATTACCCGCATAGTTTGTTATGATATGAGGATTTTTAGTGCAAGCAGAATAACTTTGTACTAAAAATATTTATAGCGTGTGATGATTTTCTCGTTTGATTTCTCCTCAGTAGTCACCATCCGCTAATCTAGGCAAAAGTGACTTTTGTTTGCCATAATGATAGCCTTTAGTCATCTCACGCTGTCATATTATTTGTGTAGGGAAAGTGTAATGTCAGAATCAATTGGAAGTATAGCGGGTCAAGTTTGGCAATATCTTAATAAAAATGGTGCTCACACTGTCGCAAAAATTGCGAAAGAAAGCGATATTGAGATGAAACAGTTGCAGCGGGCAATAGGCTGGTTAGCGAAAGAAGATAAAATTGCTATTACGTCTAAGGCACGAACAGAAGTTATCAGCCTAAAATAAGGCCAAGAATGGACTGGTTTTAAATCGAGTTAAATAAACCTAAACCAATGTGATTATTGTGTTGACGTAAGACAAAGGAAGTCATGGCCGGTATTGTGCCGACCCCTTTTATCCTGCTACTCTCTTGGCACAGAAATTAATAAAGCAGAGTTATGACTAACGCATATAACGCTTCAGAAATCGAAGTTTTAACGGGACTTGAGCCGGTACAAAAACGTCCCGGCATGTATACCGACACAACTCGACCTAATCATTTAGCGCAAGAAGTCATTGATAATAGCGTCGATGAAGCGGTGGCGGATCATGCCAGTCAAATTAACGTTACCTTATATAATGATGGTTCTCTAGAAGTTATTGATGATGGGCGAGGCATGCCGGTCGATATTCATCCCGAAGAAGGTGTCCCTGGCGTTGAAGTGATTTTAACGCGCTTACATGCGGGCGGTAAGTTTTCCAATAAAAGTTATCAATTTTCTGGCGGTCTACATGGTGTCGGGGTGTCAGTTGTTAATGCCCTATCATCGCGACTTGAAGTGACTATCCGCCGCGATGGAATTGAATATGGGATCGCCTTTGAAGGTGGAACGAGAGTCGAAGCGTTACATGAAACAGGGGTGGTCGGGAAGCGTAATACCGGTACAAAAGTTCGTTTCTGGCCGCAAGGATCATATTTCGATAGTCCTAAATTCTTAGTGTCTAAACTGCAACATGTGTTGCGTGCTAAAGCTGTTTTATGTCCTGGTTTGGTTGTCACATTCACTGATTTATCAGGCAAAGAAAAAATCGAAGATCGCTGGTGCTATGACGAAGGGTTAAATAGTTATATTGCCTTGATGATGACTGACCAACCTTGTGTGCCAGCAACGGCATTTCATGGGCATATTACCGGTGAAAATGAAGAGGTTGATTGGGCTTTAATGTGGCAGATTGAGCCGGGTGATGAATTAGCTGAAAGCTATGTTAATTTGATTCCTACGGCACAAGGCGGAACACATGTTAATGGCCTTCGTTCTGGCTTATTAGACGCGCTGCGTGAGTTTTGTGAATTTCGACGTTTATTACCTCGCGGTGTGAAGTTATCACCAGAAGATATTTGGGAACGTTGCTGCTACGTTTTATCGGTTAAGTTGCAAGATCCTCAGTTTTCGGGTCAAACTAAAGAACGCTTGTCTTCACGACAATGTGCTGGTTTTGTCTCAGGTGCCGTGAAAGATGCCTTTAGCCTTTGGCTTAACCACCATGTCGAAGACGGTGAGAAGATAGCTGAGCTTGCCATTAGCAATGCGCAGTCACGATTAAAACAAGCTAAAAAAGTCATTCGTAAACGGGTTCAGTCTGGCCCAGCATTGCCGGGTAAATTATCGGATTGCAGTTCGCAAGATGTCACACGTACGGAAGTATTTTTGGTGGAAGGGGATTCAGCTGGCGGTAGTGCCAAGCAAGGTCGTGATCGTGAGTTTCAAGCCATTATGCCGTTACGCGGTAAAATTCTAAATACGTGGGAAGTGGAATCAACGCAAGTGTTGGCCTCACAAGAAGTACATGATATTGCGGTTGCAGTTGGTGTCGATCCGGGATCAGATGATTTGTCAGGTCTACGCTATGGCAAGGTGTGTATTTTAGCGGATGCTGATTCTGATGGGGCGCATATTTCGACACTGTTATGTGCATTATTTGTCCGTCATTTTAGACCGTTAGTTGAAGCGGGTCATATCTGTGTTGCGATGCCGCCATTATACCGTGTTGATGTCGGTAAACAGGTGTTTTATGCCTTGGATGATGAAGAGCGTGAGATTATTCTAGAGGGTATAGAAAGAGAAAAAATTAAAGGCAAAGTCAGTACCCAGCGTTTTAAAGGTTTGGGTGAAATGAACCCATTGCAGTTGCGTGAAACGACAATGGCACCGAATACGCGACGATTGATTCGGTTAACGATTCAAGATGCTGATGACACCATGATGATGATGGATAAGTTGTTAGCTAAAAAACGGGCTTCTGATCGTAAGACTTGGTTAGAAGAGCAAGGTGATTTGGCAATAGTGTGATAGTCAATAAAGAGATGGTGGGACAATGAGTTCACTAGTTGATGATTTAGAACAACTACCGGTACGGGATTTTACTGAAAAGGCCTATTTGGATTATTCCATGTATGTCATTTTAGATCGGGCTTTGCCACATGTTGGTGATGGCTTGAAACCTGTTCAACGTCGTATTATTTATGCGATGTCAGAATTGGGTCTGAGTGCCTTATCGAAGCATAAAAAATCAGCCCGTACAGTTGGTGATGTTCTCGGTAAATATCACCCTCATGGTGATTCTGCTTGTTATGAAGCCATGGTATTAATGGCACAGCCCTTTTCTTATCGTTATCCACTGGTTGATGGTCAAGGCAATTGGGGATCGATGGATGATCCTAAATCATTTGCCGCGATGCGTTATACCGAATCTCGTTTAGCACCTTATGCACAAACGCTATTAAGTGAATTAGGCCAAGGTACGGTTGATTGGGTGCCTAATTTCGATGGCACGATGAATGAGCCTGAGTTATTACCTGCCCGGTTACCTAATGTCTTACTCAACGGCGGCAGCGGTATTGCGGTTGGTATGGTTACAGATGTGCCACCCCATAACTTACGGGAAGTGGTTGAAGCGTGTTTGTTATTGTTGAAAAAGCCGTCGACCAAACTCGAACAGTTGCTTGACGTTATCAAAGCCCCCGATTTTCCAACGGGTGGTGATATTATTTCTAGCCAAGCTGATTTACATAAAATCTATGCAACAGGCCATGGTTCTGTGCGACAGCGTGGACAATTTATCATTGAAGATGGCGAAGTCATTATTAATGCCTTGCCGTATCAAGTATCTGGTGCAAAATTGATTGAGCAAATTGCCAATCAAATGAACAATAAAAAATTACCGATGGTGGTTGATTTACGTGATGAGTCAGATCATGAACATCCGGTTAGATTAGTCGTCGTTCCGCGCTCAAATCGTGTTGATATTGATGGGCTTATGTCGCACCTGTTTGCAACCACTGATTTGGAACGTAGCTACCGCGTCAATATGAATATGATTGGCTTGGATGGCCGACCACAAGTTAAAAATCTGCGTGAACTATTGCTGGAATGGTTAACCTATCGGACTGAAACCGTTCGTCGTCGTTTGCAATATCGCCTCGATAAAATAATCGATCGCATGCATGTGCTAGCAGGCTTATTAGTTGCTTATCTGAATATCGATGAAGTGATTGCCATTATTCGGACAGAGGATGAACCGAAGCCTGTGTTGATGAGCCGGTTTAATATTACCGATCGTCAAGCCGAAGCGATTCTAGAATTAAAATTACGCCATCTAGCCAAGCTAGAGGAAATGAAGCTCCAAGGCGAATTGGATGAATTGGCGAAAGAACGTAAACAATTAGAATTATTACTCAGTTCAGAAACGCGCCTAAAAACATTTATTCGTAAAGAATTGACGGCTGATGCTGAAAAATTTGGCGATGATCGTCGTTCGATGTTGGTTAGCCGTGATGCCGCTAAAGCCTTAAGCGAATCAGAATTATTGCCGACAGAGCCAATTACGATTGTATTATCGGAAAGTGGCTGGGTTCGGGCAGCCAAAGGCCATGATGTTGATCCGGCCACGTTGAATTTCCGTACCGGCGATCGCTATGCGACTTCGGTCAAAGCGCGTAGTAATCAACAGATTGTCTTTTTAGATTCTACCGGTCGAAGTTATTCATTAATGGCCCATACTTTGCCATCCGCCCGTGGCCAAGGCGAACCGCTTAGTGGTCGTTTGCAAATGCCAACCGATGCCCGTTTTGTAGCGGTGTTAGCGGGTGAGTTAGAGCAACCGTTATTATTGTCCAATACAGCGGGTTATGGTTTTGTCACTACACTTGATAATTTATTAGCCAAAAATAAAGCCGGTAAAACCTTATTTAATCTACCTGCCGGCGCTGAAGTGTTAAAACCAATCTGGCTGGGTAATATCGAGTCTGATCAGCTAGCTGTTGCAGCTGGTGATGGTCGCTTATTAGTCTTTGCTGCCAGCGAAATGCCGATGATGACTAAAGGCAAAGGCGTGCGTCTTATTAATATTCCACAAGCGGCCTTTGGCAATAAACGTGAATGGCTCCACTCTGTCACTGTGGTGCCAGAAGGTGAGAGTATCACCTTGCATGCCGGCAAACGGCATTTGACGCTTAAACCTGCCGATTTGGTGCATTACAGTGGTGAGAAAGGTAAGCGAGGTCATAAATTACCGCGTGGTTTACAGAAAGTGATTAAGGTGGAAGTGGCGGAGTAAAAAAAACATCAGTACATGGATAGTCTATGGATAATGAAAATGGCAGACATAGAGTCAACCACAGTTTAGGGTGGACTACTCTGGTTTGGGGACTCTTAATTGCAGCTATTTCCATGGCAACGCAGATGCTTGTGATGGGTGTTTATATTGGTGCAAACTATGGGAATATCGCAGAGAGCGAAATGGCTTCATTAATGGAACAATTGTTGTTTGATGGAACGGTGATTTCCTTAGCGACATTCTTTACATTCATTGTGGGTAGCTTAGTCATTATTGGCAGTATTAAACTCAAAAAACACAGTCAATTAATTCTCTATCTAGGATTGAAGTTACCTAACCGGCAATAGATGCGATACTGGTTCAGTCGTGGCACGACAAGGAACGACGCGATAGCGAGTAAGTCGTGCGAGCGGCCAGAAGGCGTTGGTCATGACATCCTCACTCCGTCAGTGGCTTGAGAGCCGATGCGTAGCGAGGTGACGAGGAGGTCTGGTGATCATGGTTGTCGTCGAACGGAGTGGCATTAAACTAGGGATGGATTCATTCTTTATCGAGTACGACGATACGCTGGATCTGTGGCGAAGCCAAACACGTTCTGGTACAGAGATATAACCTCTATATGGGCAGGGGGGTAATCCTCCCGTTTTTAACTGAAGCTAAAAGTAGAAGTTATGCTGCCATTAGCGGTGATCCTCGGTTGATACGCTCGCCGCATTGTTGGCTGGTCAATGTCAAGATCCTGATGCAGCATTAGTTATTAATACGATAGAGAATGCTTATCATCAGCATGGTAGATCTAAAGAACTCATGCTTCATTTTGTTATCGATTATTCCAGTTTTAAATTCATCTTTGATAATTTTCGCGGGAATTTTTTCTTGGTTCTACCATTTCTATTGAACATTATAAGATTAAAGAATGCAGTTAGTCGTTATAACAATAAAAAAGAGACAGATTTACTATAGGCGATTAATGCCTTGTCGCTGTGAGCCTATGTCCCGCGATGCTGTGGACATTGGTAGGCGTAGCAGGCATTTCTGGTATGTCTGGCATATTTCGCCAGTGGCTGATTGAAAGGGGCAGAACTTGGTAGATGTTGATGAGGCCTTTATCATTGGCTGCAACGAGAAGGTAGTATTCACCATTCCACCAAGCCTGGCAGACGGTTTCATCTCGCCAGACAAAAACAAGCACCTTTTGTCCTAGGGATGGGGTTTCATCTTTCGTTTCGGTCCACTCTTGTACAACGATTTTTGTTTTCGTCTTCATGATAACTCTCCATTAGCGCTATTTGCTGTTAGTTACTTATCAGTTAAAAACTTGCCTTATTCAAGACTATCGGAGAAGAGAGGGAAGAGTTAAGTTACTTTGTAGTGAAAATGAGAGTAAGGCCACATTTTTAAAGGGAAACTAGCGTGGTTCGACTGGTTAAGGCTAGATATTCTCTTTGTATTCTATTTTTATAGTCTTAAGCGCCTAGATGAACTTAGGTGCTCTATAGTGGTAAGGACTGATTATTAATGTGTTAAAAGTGGTCGTCCCAAGTTTGATTTAACTTTTGTTTTACTTGTTGAAGTGATTTGGCGGTGATTTTGTCGCCAACGGCCTCTACCATTTCTAGTTCAATTAGTTTTCTGATGGCATCAGAGACGTCGAAATTAAAAGGTAGCACCGACTTTGGTGACACGCATAATGATGCCGCCCACAGCTGCGGGGATGCCAATCATCACTTTGTCGATGGTTTTCAGACGGACTCCGGTGTTGGGAAATAGCATTTTTAAGTCGGCACTGGGGATGTTTTGAAACAGTTTGATTAAAGTTGAGCCAGGAGTGAATAATAGATCTTTTCGGCCCTGTTGGTCGAAGTAAGCTTGGCTTTTGTATTTGACGTAGATCACCACCGTTGATAGTTTTTGAAGGTGATGTCTTTTTTCTATAGGCCAAACCAACGACGAGGGTGTTTAGTTGATTCGCTTCGACGGAAGAACAGGGTGTGTTCGAAATCAGTGAAATAGATTTGAAGCCGAATTTTAAATAACGACGCTTCGAGCATGGCGCGGTCGAGATCGGCATGGGTGATTTCTTCAAAGTTGGCGGCACCGAGTAGGGCTTTGAGCTTGGTGATGAGTTGAGTTTCACGTGCTTGCTTTTCTGCTTCTGGGTAGATAGTTTGGGTATCTGGATCAACAGGGTAATAGCAGTGTGTTAATGTTTTAAGATGTTGATGAAAGTGGAAATGAAAAAGGCGGTTGATATGCTTGCAGACTGATTTGACGTCGGTAAAGCAATTGGCGTCAATAGTATCTAACGTGGCACTACAAGGAGCGATGCGATAGCGAGTAAGTCGTGCGAGTGGCCAGTAGGCGTTGGTGATTACAGCCTCTTTCCTGGTGATCATGGTCGTCGTCGAACGGAGTGGCATTAAACCAGGGATGGATTAATGCTTTATCGAGTACGACGACACGCTATTTATCTGGTCTGTCAGACCCGTTTAGGTTTGAATCTATTAATGTTTGCTTAGTATGTCAGTTGCGCCGCTTGGGTAAAGACCTTATCCTGTGAGGTTCGATAATAAATAGGGCGATTTTGACCCCTTTTCTGATGACATATTGAGAGCAAAATGAGTGAAGCAGCTGACACGAAACCAAGACACTTTATCCAACATATTATTGATGCTGATATGGCATCGAATAAGTATGATGGCCGAGTGCAGACGCGTTTCCCACCTGAACCAAATGGCTATCTTCATATTGGCCATGCAAAATCAATTTGTTTGAACTTTGGATTGGCGTTGGATTACAACGGTATCTGTACCCTGCGTTTTGATGATACTAACCCTCAGAAAGAAGAAGAAGCATTTGTTGAAGCGATTAAGGAAGACGTGCGTTGGTTAGGCTTTGAACTTGATGGCCATTTACATTATGCCTCGAGCTATTTTAAGCAGTTGTACTATTATGCTATGCAACTTATTGAGCAAGGCGATGCTTATGTCTGTGATTTGTCGGCTGAGGAAACGCGTGAATATCGTGGGACGTTAACTGCACCAGGTAAAGATAGCCCACATCGCAATCGTTCGGTTGCAGAGAACGTAGATTTGTTTAAACGGATGCGCGTTGGTGAGTTTGGGGATGGCTATCGGGTATTACGTGCCAAGATTGATATGGCATCGCCGAATATTAATTTGCGTGATCCGGCTATTTATCGGATTCGTCGTGATGTGGTGCATCATCAAACAGGAGATGCGTGGTCGATTTATCCGATGTACGACTATGCACATTGTGTGTCGGATGCGATTGAGGGTGTGACGCACTCGGTGTGTACTTTAGAGTTTGAAGATCACCGACCTTTATATGACTGGTTTTTAGACACTTTAAAAACAGAGCATCACCCACAACAAATTGAGTTTTCACGACTTAACTTACAATATGCGATTACCAGTAAACGTAAGTTAACTAAATTAGTTGATGAAAAATTGGTGGCAGGGTGGACTGATCCACGGATACCCACGATTTCTGGTATGCGTCGTCGAGGCTATCCGGCTGCGGCATTGCGTGATTTTTGTTCGCGTATTGGTGTGACTAAGGCGGATAATTCGGTTGAGATGGATATTTTAGAAAGTTGTATCCGTGAAAACTTGAACGAAAATTCACCGCGTGCAATGGCGGTATTAGATCCATTGAAAGTAGTGCTCACTAACTATCCGAAAGGCCAAACAGAGAAATTAATAGCACCGAACCACCCGCAAAATGAAGCGATGGGAACACGTGAGGTTCCTTTTACGCAAACGCTCTATATTGATAAGGCTGACTTTAAGGAAGAAGCCAATAGTAAGTTTAAGCGGTTGGTGAAAAACAAAGAGGTCCGTTTAAGAAATGCCTATGTGATTCGCTGCGATGTCGTGATTAAGGATGTACAAGGTGAGATTGTCGAACTACGTTGTAGTTATGATCCGACTACATTAGGGACTAATCCTGAGGGGCGCAAAGTAAAAGGTGTTATCCATTGGGTGTCGGCTGAACATGGGATTCCTGTTGAAGTTCGTTTGTTCGATCGTTTGTTTAATCATCCACACCCTGACACGGATAAAGAGATTGATGATTTTACGGCGCATTTGAATCCTAACTCTTTGGTGACGTTGACACAGAGCATCGTTGAGCCGAGTGTCTTGAATGCTGAAGGCAGCCAGGTTTATCAATTTGAGCGTGAAGGTTATTTTTGTGCAGATAGTGAATTGAGTATTGCTGACAAGTTAGTCTTTAATCGGACAATTACTTTGCGTGATACTTGGGCTGATACGGGCCAGAAATAGCGCAAGAATATTTCGGTTTATTTTATATTGATTTAAAAGGCCATTGTTAAGATGGCTTTTTTATTGGGCTTCCCTTTTAATTTGCAAGTAATAACGATTCGTATTTGCAATTAGGATTGTATATGTGTAGATTGTAACTTGTCTGGCTTTTGTGGGCGAGGATATTAATAGGCGGATAGTGGCTTATTCATTTCTTTTACCTGTTCAGTTTAAAAATGATTAAGCTTTCGGCTACTCTAACTAGACATTTGGTAAAATAGTTTTAAGTGATCAGTTTTAAGAGAATGTGGGCGCAGGATCTTAAAACGATAATGATTGCATTTAACTACCTCTCTTTCTGAAATGGGTGCCGACCCTTGTTTAAATCTCCTGGTAGTCGGTGCTCATCTTGGAGCCCTTTCCCTAAACTAAACGATTAAATTGCATTTCTAAGGCTTAAATATTCTGGGTGAGGTTACAAGGTAGGCTTGTTTGCTGATGTAGGGAACAGGGTGATTAGCAAAGTGGTGTTTCAGCATTGTGATGGGGATAATTAAAGGAATTTGGTTAATACGATATTGATCGATGATTTTGGCGAGTTCTTGTTTTTAGTCAGATGAGAATGCTATTTTTTAAATAGCCTTGTAAGTGCATTAAGACATTGGCGTGGGTTTTACGGGTGGCGAATTGAGTGAGTGCTGCCATCAAGATGCCGAAATAGTGTTGGCCTAGCTCATCTGGTGTGGACTTCCCCGCATCGGCGAGCATTTGTACTAGCTTTGAATAGGCTCGAGGTGAATGTGCCATTAAGCAGTATTTATAGCTGACGTGGAAGCCTAAAATTGCTTTATAGCTCAGGCCAGCAGCGATGATTTGGTGCCAGTTGTGATAAGCAAAAACACGAGTGATAAAGTTTTCACGTAGTACTGGATCCTCCAAGCGACCATATTCTTCCACTGGTAATAGTGGATGAGCGTCAGTAATGGCTTGGGCATATAAGCCACGACCTTGTTGTGGATAACCATCTTCACCATAAACTTTAACGCGAAATAAGCCACAGCTGGGTGAGTTTTTCATGAAAATATAGTCGCAGAGATTATCGTGTACTGGGGCTTTTTTTGGCCAAATTCAATCAGTTGTTCTGTGTGATCGAGTGCGTTGTCATGTGTCGCAACTAAGCCTGATTGGTTTTCTTGGAATGCCAAGTCCGCTACTGATCTCGGGGCATTCAGAGATAAAGTTAAAATAAGGGGTGAGTGCTTCAGTACATAGCCGAGAATGTTTGTGGCTCGCATCAAAACGAACTTCTTGGCCGAGTAGGCAGCTACTAATACCGACTTTTATTTTCATGATTCATCCTGTTATCCCTTTCTGTGGTTACAGTAGCAAATTGAATTACTTTAGGGACTGTCCTAGTTAATCAGCCAAGTTCATCTTTAAGCCACTGATTCAACTGTTTTAATTGACGCGTTGGGTCTGTTGTTACATCGCGATTCACATTCCTCAAAAATAGATGGAAAT
>SCLE01437141.1:0-22885 GCA_004367955.1 Bathochordaeus stygius | reverse complement strand
TTTCATTGCAGAATCTCCTGCGTATAGGTTACGAGAAAATTCTACTTTTGACTTCCGCTAATTTTCGGGGGGATTACCGATTAATGCCGAGCATTAGGCAAAAAGTGAAGCCTGTTAGCATTGTTTATACTGACACCTAGCGATGCTATAACGCACTGGATGTCTCAAAGCTTAAACACGCTCGAATTAACCATCGTAAACTTTTTGCAAACAAGCATCATCATATTAATGGCACTGAGATTTTTTGGAATCAAGCTAAATATCAGATGCGTTAATTTACCAGCGTGTCGTCGTACTCGATAAAGAATTAATCCATCCCTGGTTTAATTCCACTCCGTTCGACCACGACCATGATCACCAGACCTCCTCGTCACCTCACTGCGCATCGGCTCTCAAGCCACTGACGGAGTGAGGATGTCATGACTGCACTATTCTTCGCTACGCGACGAAAGAGGCTGTAATCACCAGGTTCTTCTGGCCGCTCACACGACTTACTCGCTATCGCATCGTTCCTTGTAGTGCCACGGGTATTCCAAAAGTCCATTTCCATCTATTTTTGAAGGAATGTAGATGGCGATTTAACAACAGAGACCCAAAGCTTCAATTAAAACTGTTGAATCAGTGAGTTAAAGATGAACTTGGGTAGTTAACTAGGACAGTCCCTATTTTATATATATTTTTCTCAGATATAAAAAAGCCCCGATAGTTCCAAGCCGTTCAGTAAGGGTGTTGCAAAAAACTCCTATCGCCTAACTATTAAGGTGATAGGAGTTTCTATTTGAGCTGAAACTTATTTATTCTCTCACGTTGGGCAAGTAAGCCAAATATGAGTGATTTCTATACTTCCTGGAGAACCAAATTTAGGGTGTTCAAAAGATCTTCCATGAGATGTTAAGTATGAATTTGGCTTGTCAGATAATATCCATACCTTGTACTCATTATTTATCGGCAATGACCTATTTACATCGTCATTTTTCAAATTGTTATTAAAAGAGTTTTGCAATGCCTCTAGCAGTGGGCTGCTATTTCTTACATAAGCTATCATGAAAGCAAACCTTGCAGCCCAAGCATATTCACCATCAACATAACGACGAATACCTTTTTCAATGTATAGTTTAGGCCTTTTTGTATCTTCAATAATTTTGCATTCAATAAAAAGGCCATCATGAATGGAATTTGCCATACCAGGTGTGGAGCTAATTCTTTTTATAATCAAGTCAGGTTGCTTGTTTAAGCTTCCTTTATCATAAGAGCTATAATCTCCACCTCTTTCTATCGCGGAGAAACTTCTCCTGCTAAATCCTCGTATGAGTTCATCATCCATAATGCTTTGTAGTTGTTCTTGTAGACTTGCCGTAATTTCATTTTCAGAGCCGTTATTTAAAGTATTTAACTCGCTTTTAACTAAAAGCTGCCATGCATATTTGATTGCTTCATCAATTTTTAATAGCTGTTCCTCACTCCACTTTTTAAATGGGTAATCTTTTTTTATAGATTTGCTGGCTGCTAGTGACATTTTAGAATTTATCTGAATAATTATTAAGAATTTCTAGAGCTAATAAACGAGCTCTAGTTGGTGTCCAATACCTGTATTGAGCTAGCATTGCTATTTTTAGCTCGTGTCCTTGTTCTTGAATAATTCGAGTTGCTCCTGAATGTTCTCCTACAAACATTGTGGATTTGCCAATTAAGTTAGAACTTAAGTCCTGATTGTTTCTTGTTTTAAAAATTGAAAATACTATCCATGATGAATGTGAATTATCATCTATGGAGCAAGAAATAGGGATTGCTGAAAGAGAGTTAACTAACTCTGAAACAAATGTGTTTAGGTCACTCTTTGAAGGTGTAGATATTGCTTTATTCTGAGACTCAGATATCGGCAATGAAACATCTAAAGAATCATTAATAACTTGCCTGTCATACTTATCAAGTTTATAAAGTTTATAAACGAAGTTATTTAAAGAGTTCCAATCTGGAGAAGCTTGAAAGGAATTCAGAATACATTCTATGGTCGTTTTATTCTCGTCTGTTAAGTTGCTCAATGGGATAATAGGAAAATTATCAACATCTCCCTTTTGTATTGCTTCCCGTTCAACACCAAATTCCGAACTTGTCATCAATGAGTAGTACAAAAATAAGTCGCTGCTTAATAATACGAATAAATATTCGGCAAGTAATTTATCTTGAGCGTGCCCTCTAGTGCTATAACCATAAAATGATTCATTATATGCAATAGGTCTTTCACCATAGGCTACTCGCACTGAGACAGTATCTTTCTTAGCACCAATAGCTTTGTTAATCAGCACTAGAGGCGGCTCATAAATTGTAGGCTGCCTTTGAGCTTCTAGCTCTTTGTGCATAAAAGGAGAAAGCTTATGGGGTGCTACAATATAACTAGCATCATCATATTTTGTTAAATTCAGAGGGTTTAAGGCTAGTAATTTATCTGCTGGTTTTAATTTTGTAGCTTTTTTATAACCTTGGCCGGTTCTATTTTTACCTAATTCACTTTCCCAATATGTTTTTAAAAGAGGTATTTCCAACTTATTTGATAAAGATACTATTTTATCGATAACATTAGCATCTAAAGAGTGTCCACGGAATAATGTTTTTAGTAAGTAAGGCCTATCTAACAATACTTGAGTTTGAATAGGGTTTGCGCTTTGATAATCAATTCTCATCCTTCCTAGTTTGTTATTGAGTGTTTTTTCAAACTGAGGAGAAATAAAATTAAAATAATTGTATTCATCTGGAATAGAATTATTAGCAAATAAAAGACAAAATTGAGCTTCTACACCAGGCCAAACTTTAGTTAACCTCAATGAAGAGGCGTTTAATATGCCCGTGATATTCAGTGACTTGAAAAGATCGTCCCTAGACTTTTTTCCAACACCTCTAGATTTAAATAAAAATCTTGCATGTAATGCAAAAGCAATAACGGCTTTGTTTTTTGCCCATTCCATGCTTTTCCATACAAAAGGAAGATCTGGCACTTGATCAGGGTTTTCATGATTTTCAACAATGTCTGAAAATCGCTTTTTATCTCTTCTTTCAGCAACCCCTTTAATAACATCTGTTAATTTGCTTTTCATGGCCTTTGGAAAACTACGGTATTAGGTAGCACTTACACCTAACTATAAGGATTGGCCAAAATTCTTTAGTCTTTTGAGTAACTCTTTTCTATTATTGACTGTTAAGGGGGCCATTACCTTTTATGCCGCCTTATCGAGCTTTAAGGAATCGCCTATTAAAAGATCATCGCTAGCTACTAAAAGTTCTGTTCCAACACGCTTCGTTGCAGCACTATAGTTTAAATTGAACCTGTATTGTCTTTTGCCGCTATATAAGTCTTGTATCTCTTGAACATCATCATAAGTGAGTACCCAAGGTCTCCGTAAATTAATCAACAGCTTGGCTATTTTAGAGTGATCTTTGGGTTTATAGGCGTTGGTATAAAGTGTAGAACCTTTAGCAAAATACGGAGGATCAACACAGTAAAAGCTATTTTTTTGAGGTATAAATGATTTAGTCATCCTGACGAATTCTACAGCGTCCATATTGTAAAAATGTATTCTATGCTTGTACTTCCGTATTCGTTCTATTTTTGTAATTAAGGCTTCTTTATTAAAGCGGCAATCCAGTTTGTAATCACCATCTTGTGCATAGCCCCCTATAACACCCGCTTTTAATATGACTCCTGAGCGATTAGTTCTATTGAGAAAGAATGATGAAAACGCCAAGTCAAAATCACCAGCGCCATTCTTATTTTGCTGTATCTCTCGTTGTTTATACCATTCATCAATCGTTATATCTGTGGACTTTATTTTTTCAATAAACTCATCAGTATTCTTTAAAATTGCATCCCAAAAGCATGAAATTGACCTATCGATATCATTCAAATGAAGTTCGTGAACATAGCCTTTAAACATCAACGAAAGAGCCAATCCACAACCTCCAGCATAAGGCTCAATATAATGAGCCTTGCTTAAATTGTTGTCGGTTATTATTTTTGATATAAGAGGCAAAATTGCTGTTTTCCCTCCAGGATACCTGAGGGGTGATGGAGTTTGCGCCATATCTTTTCCTGTGTTTTTACGCTGTATGTAATCATTTTATAGAAAAAATACCTTCTTGGCCATAGCCCCAAAGTGATTACTATATTCGTTTGATCATATATTTAATTATTGCGGAAATATTATCGAACTCTCTCTTTAATTGTACTGAATCGGGATAGATTCCTGCATGAGCATTAGCGCCTAATGTTTTAGGCGATAAAACGTTTAATGAGTTCGACTGCACCCTTCTTAATGCTCCTAATGCATTCTTCTCACCTTTCATCAGCGTGGAATCTAACTCTATCTCATTTATAATTTTTTCCATTAAAATATGAGTTTGTTGCTGCGTGTAACTTCCTGTGGCTTGCTCATGAAATAAAATGTAAAGATTTTCTAAAAATGCTCTTGCAACTTGAGAAACAGCTAATGGGTAAGAATCAACCTCTATACTTTTCAACTCCTCAAATACGCGTCGAAGAGTTTTATTGCTAATATTTGCTTTAAAATCATGGGGCACAATATATTTTCTTGTGTCAGGGTTTTTGGATGTTCCACCATTTTGCCCAGCACCAGCACCAGCACCAGCACCAGCACCAGCACCAGCATCAGCATCAGCATCAGCATCAGCATCAGCATCAGCATCAGCATCAGCATCAGTGTTATTATCAGTACTGTTCCCTTCACTTGATTCTTCCGTACCTTCTTTTTCATCTTGTGGGTTGCTGGGGCTAGTTGCCTCATTGTTATTATTTTCTGCTCCTTCTTTCTGAGTCATTAAGCATTCTGATAACAAGTGCGGCCCAACTTTAATTTTAGGAGCAATACTTTCCTCTATTAAAAGTTTGGCATAATCCACCCAATCATCTTTTCTAGAGCGTGAATTCACAAGGGTATTCTCTACGAGATCATCGCAGAACTTTTTCAGGACTCTTTCGAAATCTTCACAAGAGGCAATGATTTTTACTTCTTGTTCAGAGCGAGGGCTAATAATGCACATAGTTTCTCTGACAAATGGGTTTCCTAAGTATCTGGCTGCCGTAGTAATAATTCGTTCAGAGCTTTCAGTGTTTAAAATTTTTCTATCTATAGCGTACTCAATTAGAGATAATGCCAAAGCATTTTGATCTTTTCTGTTAGTTCTATTGTTGTGCCTAGTGCGTTGCTTTGAATCCCAAGATCTGATTCCTACGCCATCCTGCTCTCCATTGTGCCTTACTCCCATCCATATGTCAGCTTCATTGAGATTATCAAATAGTACGCTATTTATGGAATTAGTGACTTTGGTTGAGTTTTCAAATAGACGTTTAAAATATGAAATTTCTCCAGCGGGAGCTTTCTCTGGATCATTCAAAAGATGAAGTGCACACAACCTGCGATTACCTTCGACGACTACATAATTATCTTCTTCATCCTTAACAACTCCAACCATATCTAACGGGTTCATCCCGTTTTCTGCTATATGTCTTGCTAAATTTTTTACGCGCTCATCCGCTAATAAGTGAGAAATTATTTTAGGCTGTTCGTTTATTGGATTGTGTCGTGGGTTATCAGTATCAAGATAAATGTCCAAAACATTTAATAAAATGTTACTACTCATGTGGTGGTCCTTTAATGATTTGATTAAATAACTTTATTAACTTATGAAAAAGGTTAGTTATATCTTAGATTCAATTCTTCACATTCTATTACCTGTAATCGTGGGTTTTCAGGGTCAAGATAAAGGTCGAGTACATTTAGTGTAACTAGGTTAACCATTAACTATCTCCGTGTTTTTGTATTTTATTATTGATGATCTAATTGAAGCTCTTCACAGCCGATGACTTGAAGTATTTGAACCATAAATATAGCGCCAAATGTTCCTCGGCCTATCTTGTTACTGATATTTTGAGGCGATTCATCTATACCTATTTTTTTTAAGCGTTCAGCTATATCAACATAGTTAAGATTACGTCTTGCTATCTCAGATTTGAGCAGACCTTTTACATAATTTTTCCAGTCATTATCACTCATAACTTGTCACATAAATCATTTTTTATTATATATCATTATATATGATGAAAAAACACTTTACAAATCATCACAAAAAGGCAATAATCATCATATATAGTGATTTCAAGGTATTCAAGTGCAACATTTTCTACTCTCAAAACAAGCAAGAACGATGTCGATCACGAAAGTGGCTCGATTGAGTGACGATGCTGCCTTTGATATGTTCAGAGAAATGCGCTGGACTGATAATGACGGGGAAGCCGTTTGCCCTACCTGTGGTCATAAAGAATGCTGGTCATACAAAACACGTAAAATTTTTAAATGTAAGAATTGCAATAAGCAGTTCTCAATTACGTCAGGCACTATCTTTGCTAACCGTAAATTGCCTATTCGAGACTACTTGCTCGCCATTGCTATTTTTGTGAACTCACATAAAGGCGTACCCGCATTACAGTTGAGTCGTGATCTTGATGTTCAATATAAAACAGCTTTTGTTATGGCGCATAAAATTAGAGAATCATTAGGTAATGACATTAAAGAGCGTATTTTAAAGGGTGAGGTAGAAGTCGATGGCGCATACTTTGGTGGCTATATTAAACCAGCGAATAAAAAAGAAGACCGTATTGATAGACGTTTAGCCAAGCATCAAAATGGCAAGCGCCGTTGTGTATTTATTATAAGAGAACGTAATGGCCAAAGTGTTCCCGTCATTATTCGTTCTGAAAATACGAAGGATGTTAAAGCGGCTATGCTGAAAAATATCTGTCGATCTGCTACCGTCTATGCGGATGAAAATCCTGCTTACGATGCCATGCACAGCCTTTACAATATAAAGCGTATCAACCATTCAGTTGCTTATAGTGATGGTGATATTTGTACTAACGGTGCAGAGGGGTGGTTTTCTCGAATGCGTCGAGCTGAGATTGGTCAACACCATCACCTAGCTAGCAAGTATCTACATTCTTATGCTAAAGAAATGTCTTACCGAGAAGATAATCGTCGGGTCGATAATGGTAGCTTGATGAAAGATATTTTAAAACGCTGCCTGACTCGCCGTCCATCAAGCGATTGGGCAGGTTATTGGCAAGGTAATAGCCAAGTCGGTGAGCAAATGGTACGTGGCATCTAAGAAGTTACTCGCCACAATAAAGCGCCTCCTTTTCCTGTTTTTCCTACCTCAATAATGATGCCCTGAGTAACTAAGCGTTGTAAGGATTTAAAAATACTTTGCTTGATGTTCTTAATTTCACTTGCTTTAAAAATACAGCCTTTTTTATCTGCCAGATAATCAAAAATATCACTGGCCTTAAACTCGCCACTACAGCCCCTAATGTAATCGCCAACTACCTTGGGGACTTCCCCACGAGATAGTGTTACCGTCTTGTTATTGCTTCGTTTGGCGTTTATTTCGTGGGTCTTGTAATCAGGATCAAAAAGTTCAATACTAATCTCAACAGCATTTAGCGTATTTTTAAGAATGCTTAGCGATGCCTCTACCTGTTGAATACTACCTTGGATTTCAGCGTGTTTTCTTGCGAGGGATTTAACAGTATTGGATGTGGTCATTATTTATTTCTCCATAGTTCATAGAGAAATTTTAACGCTATTTAGTGCTGCAGTTTAGGTGTAAGTGCTACCTAATACCGGAAAACTACTCCAAGGCGGATTGCCTATAACTAAATCATACTGTCCATTAAACCTATTAGTTAAGTTTCCATCCAAGCTGCCCATTACAGTCGAAACACTTTCCCAAGACTCATTTTCTTTTCTTGTTAAGTGAAGAACACTACCAATCAAATTTTGTTTAAACTTCAGTTTTGATGGTGGTAATGGTTCAGGATCTAACTCCAATGCTGATAGGTAAAGGCCAAGCGCTGTTAAATTCAACGCGGCTTTATTTACATCAAGACCAGTGATTTGCGAGTACATGATGTTTCTGATGGTTTCAGTATCAGGACGTACACCAGTAGATCGCCACTTCTCTTGGATCAGCTTTTTGAAAGTTAATACGATGAACACACCAGCTCCGCATGACGGATCTAACACTTTTGCATCTTCTGGTTTTGATGTTGTTATAGCTTCAAGTGATTGCTGAATCATATAATCTGCTATGTGCCTTGGAGTGTAATGAATACTTTCTTCTTTAGCCTTATCTTTTATCGTTTTTTCAAGATTCTCATGGGCATATCTTTCATAAACCTCGCTTAGTAGCCCTACAGGAATATGTGAAAAATCAATAAAGGTTGGTAACGATAATTGGCTTGAAGTGTCAGAGTGATAAAGGATATACGATAGTTTCTTGAAAACATCTGAATCTAACGTAGAAAACCAATCGTGATATTTATCTTTTCTTGAAGGAAGAGGTAGAAATTCACCATTGAATGTTTTATCCATCCATTGGTTTATTAATGCGGCTGAAAATGGACTACTAAAGCATTCTTCAGGATTTCCCTGTAAAAATAACTCAGGAAATGTTTCTTGTGAGATGATGTTTCTATCTAACAAAAACCTTGCAAGCAGGGCTCGCCCAACTAATGCAAGTATTGTTTCATGTTTACTATGCAAGCTATTAGTTGAATTTAACTCATGACCAACCCACCTCAGAAGCTTAAACAACAGGTCGTGTACTGATAATATTTTTGCCCTGCTAGACCCATAAAGATGATTAGTCAATTTATTAGGCATGCAACCATCTATAATATTTTGGATAATAAAAGCAGAGTCTTCACTCTTTTGACTAACAACGCGGCCACTATCGTTTTCGATGTATCTATTGCATGGGAATAAACGAAGTTGCCCTAACTCTATAATCGCTAATACAGCATTTTCAGCACGACATGCTAATACCGAACGAGCAGTTAACACTATTTGTTCTTTATGTGCTTTGCTCAGTGCTGGGTTTGAAGTATCCAAGAAATAAACAACAGTTTTCCCATCCTGTTCTATTACGCCATCCACAATAGGAGCTTCATGATTACTTAGTAAATCTAAGTAATCTATTGATTTAGGATCTTCGGCGTTTAATAAGAATGTGCTGCCACTTGGTGCACCGTAAGTCCCCATTATTTTTAGAAGATCAGCTGTCATTTATATTCAGCACAATTATGAAAGGTTGGCATATCAAACTCGATTTAATAAATCGCTCAAATTCTACAGGGATACCATGAAAAGCTATAAATAATTCTTGATATGAATTATATCATGAAATATTATTCATAAAAAGAATATTTTTAATTGAGAAAATAATGTCATATTTGGATCTATCACCAGGTGAAATCATAAAAAAAGCTAGGAAGAATAGCGATGAAACGTTATCTCAAACTGATTTTGGAAGAAAATGGGGTAAATCTCAGTCAACAATCTGTAAATATGAAAATAATGAAGCCGAGCCGCCTAGCAAGTTACTTATTCATTGTGTGAATATTTTATTGAAAAATAATAAAAGTGAAACTCAGTCTCAAGATGTATCTATTATTCAATTAGAAAGTCGTATTAGAGACTTATTTCAAGGTGATGATAAACGTGAGGCAAGGTTCAAGCTGATGATTTTGCTAGAGAGTCTAGCCAACTAACTCTACTAATAATTTAGTATATTTTTTATTTTAAATGAGGTGTTTACAAGACCGAGACGTTGTGCCGGAGTTTGCTTATCTTTGCCTGTTTGAACAAGATTAAAATAGACTCGGAAGATATCCAGCATTTTTGTAATCATTGCTGGGTTATAAGCACTGTAACCATGCCAGACACGGCCTGATTGACTGGCTGAATGTATTGGCCTTTCCAGTAATGAAATACGCCTTCTGATTTGCATGAAATAGCGATCTACACTATGTAATGTCGCTTTGTTGTATAGCGATGCCTGATGGTCTAAATCGTAGTCTTTCATATCCGTTAAATAACAAACAGCCTTTTCAGGCTCACTCATGTCAGGAAAAGGATGCAACATCCAGCGATCTTTCCATTTACCATATTCATCCATTTGGCTTATTTGAGATTTAATTAACTGTAGTTTGACTTCATTCTCAGTGAGGTGTGGAAGTACTTTTCTTGCTTCTATGAAATTAGCTTTGGATTCTTGTACGTGTTGACGTTTTTCATCAACGGTTAGGTCTTTATTTATCCTTACATAAAATGCATCTGCTGTTCTGTCTTTCACTCTTTGATTAAAAGCAGATAAACAAGCAGCTCGAATACCACTATCTTGATCTAAGAAAAAACGTACCTTATCTACATTTTGGAATAACTCAGCCATCAGCATAAAGTGAGCATACAACGTGTATTCAGAATGAACCTGAAGGCCTTTGATAGGTAGTGACAAGGTTCTATCTTGTTGTTCACTGACTTCAACATCTGCTCTTAATGCGGCTTCGTTATAAGCCTGTTCAATATTGCTTGGTAAGTTGGCATTATTAAGATTATTTGTAGTCGCGTTATTTGATACTGACTCATCATAATCAAAAGGAAGCCAGTATTGAGCATGTTTTCTGTGTGGACCAGAAAAGTCACCTAAATCATGACTAACTATGTCTAAATCAGCCTCTGGATCATAATTTAGATGCATACCGAATACATAACCAGAAACATTATCTGTGGTAGCAACAGCTGATAATTTTATGTTTCGTTTATCGGCCCTTTTCATCCAATTTACATAGTAGTCTTGTCGATCTGTAGAAAGGTAGAGCCGTTCGGCATAAAAACTGGAAATAAGTAGACGTTCTTGCTCAGATACAAATGCAATACATTGCTTATGTATGAAGTCTATTTTGTCGTAAAGCGTTTGAGGATGGATATCTGCTACATTAAGAATGCGTCTATATGGAGATTTATTGACTAGAAGCTTAAAGATAAGCTCATTTTTATGGGGTTGTTTCTGTCTCAGTGTTGACTTGCCAACAGAAAACGTCTTTTTGCATGATTTGCATAAATATCGTTTGGAACCAGATCGGGTTGTTCCAAAGTGTCGATATAATTTTGGGAAATCTTTAATGCTTTTTTGGTGGTTCTCACACAGCTCATTTTTACACGATGGCTTTTCTGTTTCAGTTAAGTATGACTTCAACCTGTTTAGTTCATCACTGATCGCTTGATTACTCTTTACTGGTGGAAATTCACCACAGACATGACATTTTATGTAAGGGTAGTTTTTTGCTGCAGCCATTACAGTGTATTTATCTCTGACTACACCTTTCTTTTTTTGTGATTGAGTACTTGCTGGAACGCCAAAGTTAGCGCATTGAGGATTTTTGCAGTAGTTAACCTGTATTCCATTTATTGCCAAAGGAACACGCGGCTTTTTGCTTGGGTTTTGAGGCATAAAAAATCCCTTGTATACGATTAGGTATACAAGGGAATTTATAACCGATCTTTAAAAACGCAACACCTTTACTGAACGGCTTGCGATAGTTCGGGGCTTTTTTATTTTTTCTTATTGTCGTTTAGTCTTCGCTTTCTTCGTTGACTGCTTTCATACTTAAACGAATACGGCCTTGGCGATCGACTTCTAATACTTTCACTTTAATACTGTCACCTTCAGATAATTTATCGCTGATATTTTCAACGCGTTCATCTGATATTTGTGAAATATGAACAAGCCCATCTTTACCAGGTAGGATTGTTACAAAGGCACCAAAGTCCATTAATTTTGCAACAGTTCCTTGGTAAGTTTTGCCCACTTCCACTTCGGCTGTAATTTGCTCAATACGATGTAATGCGTCTTGTCCTGCATTATAATCAGAAGAGAAAATCATGACTGTACCATCATCTTGGATATCGATTGTCGCGCCTGTTTCTTCAGTTAAAGCACGAATTGTTGCACCACCTTTACCGATAACATCGCGAATCTTATCTGAATTGATCTTGATCGTAATAATACGTGGTGCAAACTCAGACATTTCTTGACGGTGCGATGCGAGATTAGTATTCATCGTTTCAAGAATCGTTAAACGACCATCACGTGCTTGGGCTAATGCCGTACGCATGATTTCTTCGTTAATGCCTTCAATCTTGATATCCATTTGCAGTGCAGTGATACCTTTATCAGTACCCGCTACTTTAAAGTCCATATCACCAAGATGATCTTCATCACCTAAGATATCAGTCAAGACAGCATAACCACTGTCTTCTTTAATTAAGCCCATCGCAATACCTGCAACAGGTGCTTTAATCGGGACACCCGCATCCATTAATGCCAAACTGGTACCACAAACTGATGCCATTGAGCTTGAGCCATTTGACTCTGTAATTTCGGATACGACACGAACGACATATGGGAATTCTTCAGCGGACGGCATCACGGCTTGAATACCACGCTTCGCTAATTTACCATGGCCAATTTCACGGCGTTTTGGAGAACCAACAAAGCCCGTTTCACCAACACAGAATGGAGGAAAATTATAATGCAACATGAAACGGTCGCGGTATTCACCTTCGACAGCATCAATTGTTTGTGCATCGCGTTCTGCACCCAGTGTTGCAACGACAACCGCTTGTGTTTCGCCACGTGTGAACAAGGCAGAACCATGAACACGTGGTAATACCGCTGTTTCAACAGTCACTTGACGTACTGTTGCTGTATCACGACCATCAATACGTGGTTCGCCAGCAATAATACGACCGCGAACTAATTCTTTTTCTAATTTAGAAAATGCATCTTTAACATCATCAGCAGATAACTCCGCTTCTTCGCCAGCCAGTGCTTCAACCGCTGCATCACAAATTGAGGCTAATTCATCTTGGCGAACCATTTTGTCGCCGATAGCATAGGCTTCTTCGATACCTGCAAAAGCATTCTCTTTAACGGCAGCATAAATAGCAGGATCTTTTTCTGGTACAGTCCAAGCCCATGCTTCTTTACCCGCTTCTGCTTTTAACTCAGAAACTAATTTAATGGCCGTTTGTAATTGTTCATGACCGAACATAACAGACCCTAACATGACTTCTTCTGGTAGCTCAGACGCTTCTGACTCAACCATTAATACAGCAGAATCAGTACCGGCAACCACCAAGTCTAATTGACTTTCTTTAAGCTGATCTTTGCTTGGGTTTAAAATGTAATTACCATCGATATAACCAACGCGTGCACCGGCAATAGGTCCGCTGAATGGGATACCTGATATCGCTAATGCTGCTGAAGCACCAATCATGGCTGGAATATCTGGGTCAATTGCTGGATCAAGTGCCACCACTGTTGCAATCACTTGGACTTCGTTTAAAAAGCCTTTTGGGAATAATGGACGTAATGGACGATCAATTAAACGTGATGTGAGCGTTTCTTTCTCACTTGGTCGACCTTCACGTTTGAAGAACCCACCTGGGATTTTACCCGCAGCGTAAGTTCTTTCTTGATAGTTAACGGTTAAAGGAAAAAAGTCTTGGCCAGGTTTTACTGATTTTTTACCGACCACTGTCACCATGACAGATGTTTCGCCTAAACTCGCAATCACTGCACCACCGGCTTGGCGTGCAACTTTCCCGGTTTCTAGACTGAGACTGTGTTCACCGTATTGAACTGTCTTTTTTACTGAATTCACTGTTTCTTTCCTTTATTCTGACTGTCTATATGAACGGCCTATTCCGTCGCATTTCATTTTTCTAACAAAAATGCCCCTGAAACACATTGTTCCAGAGGCATTTTTTAAAACTTTAATCCTGACTCATCAATTATTGAGTAGTCGCTTTGTTGTTCAACTAACTTCATAATTAACAAAGCTTAGCGACGTAAGCCTAGGCTTGCAATCAAGTCACGGTAACGGGTAATATCTTTCTTTTTCAAGTAATCCAACATTTTTCGACGTCCACTGACCATTTTTAATAGGCCTTGGCGAGAATGGTGATCGTGGGTGTTATCTTTGAAATGCTCGGCTAAATCTGCGATACGTGTCGTCAGTAAAGCAACTTGTACTTCTGCTGAACCGGTATCGGTTTCAGAACGTTTGTATTTTTCGATAACTTCTTTTGTTTGTTCTAGTGATAATGACATTAACAACTCCAACTTTTTTTGTAGGTTAATCCTACTAGCTAAATTCTGGATTACCTCAGCCTATAGACCAATGTATCCAACCAATTAAGGGCAGAAATTCTACCTAGTTTCTATTTGATAAACAAGGGTCTTACGACGTTTCCTCAACAACAAAAACCCGCTTCGGTGAAATAGTACCACTTTCGGTCATTTCACCCAGACCTAAAAAGTCATTTTTCCGATCAAATAAGCGAATTTGTGCACTTTGAAATATGCCTGCGACTTGAGCGGTTTGGCCCAGTCTTAAAGCCAAGACTTGATGTTCATCGATTGTGACACTTGGCCAAGTCGGTAATGCATTTTCTGATGGTAATAACACCCTGTCTAACGCTGCCAGCCCCTGTTCTGCTAATAACTCTAGTTCTGTTATAGATACTGCGCTGCTTATGTCATAACCTGCGGACGCGACGCGACGGAGCATCGTGACATGACCACCCGTTTCGAGTGCATAGCTAATGTCTTCGACTAAGGTTCTAATATAGGTACCTTTGCTGCAAGACACATCCAGTGTGAAGCTGTCGGATGTGAAGGAGAGCAATGCAATATCATAAATTTTTATAATACGTGATTTTCTTTCTACTTCAATGCCTTGCCTTGCTAGCTTGTAAAGTGGTTGACCTTTATACTTTAAAGCAGAGTACATCGGTGGGACTTGTTGGTGCTCACCTTTAAATCGCTCAATGATATTGAGTAAGATTTGTTCCGTTATAAGTGGAATCGCGAGCTTTTTTACTACGTTACCATCAGAATCACCACTGTCGGTGATAACGCCCAATTGGCATGTCACGTGATAACGCTTGTCACCATCTAGTAAATAGGCTGATAATTTAGTCGCTTCGCCTAAGCAAATGGGCAGAACACCTGTGGCTAAGGGATCTAAACTGCCAGTATGACCCGCTTTTTTAGCATTAAATAAACGTCTAACCTGCTGCAATATGTGGTTTGAGCTACGGCCTGTTGGTTTATCAATATTGATAATACCGGTAATATTCCGACCTTTTTTATTCCGACGCCCCATCTTGACTCAGTCGTCAGCTAGATCTTTGTTAGCTTTTGCTATCAGCTCATCCAAATGAAAACCATTTTCTAATGACTTATCATAGAGAAAACGGAGTTCTGGAATGGTTCTAATTTCAACGCGTTTGGCAATGCCTCGTTTTAAGAAACCTGCTGCGCTGGTTAGACCTGCTATACACTCATCAACATCTTGTTCTGATTCAACTCCATTCAGCCGTGTCACATAGACTTTGGCATACTTTAAATCTGATGTGATATCCACATGTGACACAGTCACCATGCCAACACGTGGATCCGATAATTCTTGTTGAATCATCTGCGCCAGTTCACGCATGATGACTTCCCCAATTTGACTGGTACGGCTAAACTCTTGTACCATTATAAAGTTGGCTTCATCAAGACGCGTTCGAAGACTTCAATCTGGTCTCCTGCTTGCACATCTTTGTAGTTCTTAACACCGATACCACATTCGACACCTGATTGGACTTCATTGACATCATCTTTGAAGCGACGTAATGATTCTAGTTCGCCTTCATAAATCACGACATTATCACGCAGTACTCGAATTGGGTTAGCACGTTTTATGGTACCTTCCGTGACCAGGCAACCTGCAATATCACCAAATTTTGGTGAGCTAAAGACTTCGTCAACCCGAGCTAGACCGATAATTTCTTCTTTATAGAGCGGTTCAAGCATGCCAGTCATAGCTTGTGTTACGACATCAATCAAGTCATAGATAATACTAAAATATTGTACATCTAAGCCTTTTTCAGCAATAAGCCTACGAGCGGTATTATCGGCACGGACGTTGAAACCAACCAAAATTGCATCTGATGATGCTGCTAATTGTGCATCAGTTTCATTAATACCTCCGACACCTGATGACACAATGCGAACTTTCACTTGTTCCGTTGAGAGCTTTATTAAGCCTTGGCTAACGGCCTCAGCACTACCATGGACATCCGCTTTCACAACGATATTCAATGTTTTAACGTCGCCGCTTTCCATCGTATTAAACATGTCTTCCAATTTGGCCGCTTGTTGCTGTGCCATTTTTGTTTCGCGTGCTTTAGTTTGACGGAATTGTGCAATTTCACGTGCTTTTCGTTCATCTGGAGCGACTTGTAATTCGTCACCTGAGGCAGGTGTACCAGATAGACCCAACAATTCAACGGGTGTTGAAGCTCCAGCTTCCGATAGACTTTCACCACGATCATTAGACATAGCGCGGACACGGCCGTATTCTTGCCCAACCACAACAATGTCACCTTTTTTCAAGGTACCACTTTGTACCAGGACGGTCACGATAACGCCACGACCTTTATCTAGGCGTGACTCAATGACGGTCCCTTTTGCTGGCCCTGTTTCAGGTGCTGTCAGTTCCATCACTTCTGCTTGCAATGAAATCGCATCTAATAAATCGTCAATACCCTGACCTGTTAATGCTGACACTGGGATAAATTGAACATCGCCACCCCAGTCTTCGGGAATTACATCATGATTAGCTAACTCTTGTTTCACTTTATCAGGGTTAGCCGTTTCTTTATCCATCTTATTCATAGCAACGATCAGCGTCGCATTAGCAGATTTTGAATGTTGAACCGCTTCGATCGTTTGTGGCATGACGCTATCATCGGCGGCAACAGCAAGGATAACAATATCCGTTACTTGTGCACCACGAGAACGCATTTCTGTAAACGCCGCATGACCAGGCGTGTCTAAGAACGTGATTTCCCCACGACTCGTCTCTACTTTATACGCACCAATATACTGTGTAATACCACCCGCTTCACCAGAGGTAACTTTGGTCCGGCGAATGTAATCTAACAACGATGTTTTACCATGATCTACATGACCCATCACGGTAACGACTGGCGCTCTTGTCACACCTTCGCGATCTTCTTCATCATTAGCTTGTAGTGATAATTCAATTTCGTTTTCTTGAACCGGTTTTGCAATATGACCCATTTCTTCAATGACGATAACGGCGGTATCTTGGTCTAAAACTTGGTTAATGGTCGCCATTGTGCCCAAGCCCATTAAGGTTTTAATCACTTCACCTGCTTTGACTGACATACGCAGTGCTAAATCCGACACACTGATCGTATCAGGGACATTAACTTCGTGTATGACTGGCGCGGTAGGCATTGAGAAACCGTGTTCTGAGGACGTTTCCATCAATGCAGTTAAGCGTTGTTGGTTCATGCCTTTCTTTTTCTTACGACGACCTTTGCCATCTTTTACATGAAGTTCTTTACGCTCATTAATATCACTCTTGCCAAAACGTTGACCACGTCGTCCTGATTTCTCTTTAGCGGGTGCTTCTGCTGGCTTAGCTTCCTTTGCTTTGGCACGCGTTTCTTTTTGTTCTTTTGCTAACTTATCGGCAATGGCTTTCGCTTTCACTCTTTCTTTTGCTAACTCAGCTTCTTCTTTACGCGCTTGTTTACGTTCTTTTAAGGCACGCTCGGCTTCAACACGTGCGAGATTCGCCGCACGGCGTTTGGCATCAGCTTCTTCTAATTTTTGATGTGCTATCTGTGATGCACTTAGCTGCTTCTCTGCCTTTTTTGCCACTTTCTTTTTAGGCGATTTGGCTTCTTCTGCCAATGCTTTTTGTTCTTCTTCTGCCGCTAGTCTTGCTTCTTCAGCTGCTTGTTTTTCTGCTTCAACGGCTGCTTCAATGGTTGCTGCTTCACGGGCTGCTTCTTCAGCATCTAATTGTTGTTTAACCTCAAGCTGCTGTTGCTCTTTATGCGTCGCGTCTTCTTGTTCCTGACGTTGTGCTTCTTCTTCTGCTACTTTTTCTGCTGCTGCTTTTTCTGCTGCTTCTTTTTGTTTTAATAGTTCTTCAACTGCAACTTGCGCGTCATCTGTTTCACTTCGTTTGACATAAGTGCGTTTTTTTCTCACTTCAACACTGACACTACGGCCACCATGTCGTGAAGCACCACCCAATTTTATTTCACTCACTGATTTACGTTTCAGGGTGATTTCTTTAGGCGAGGCGGTTTCACCTTCGGCAGTTTTTCCATGGCGATTTTGCAAAAACATTAATAATGTTTGCTTTTGATCTTCGGTAATTTTATCGGTCGGTTTGGAAACCGTTATTCCCGCTTCAGTTAATTGCTCTACCAGACGTTCTGGCTCTACGCCAACTGTCGCAGCGAGGTCTTTCACCTTCATATCGCTCATTGCTTATTCCCCTGCTTCAGTTTGTTCATCTGTAAACCACGATTCACGTGCTTTCATGATCAATGTTGCCGCCTGTTCAGCATCAATGCTCTCGATCTCTGTCAGTTCGTCTACGGATTGTTCTGCTAATTCATCCATAGTGGCAATCCCTTTGCTCGCTAATACTTTAGCCAACTCTTCCGTTATGCCTTCCATCTTTAATAAATCTTGTGCGGGCTCTAGTTGTTCTTCATTGGCAATCGCTTTCGTTAACAAGACATCCCGTGCACGTGAACGTAATTCAGCAACAATCCCCGCGTCGAACTCGTCAATATCTAGCATTTCTTGCTCTGGTACATAGGCGATTTCTTCTAGGCCTGAGAAACCTTCTTGGGCTAAAATTAACGCGACATCTTCATCGACACCTAACTGTTCCTTGAACACTTCGATTAAGGCACTAATTTCTATTTCTGCTTTCTTATCAGCATCTGATGCTGACATAATGTTTAAGTCCCAACCTGATAACTGGCTTGCTAAACGGACATTTTGACCACCGCGTCCAATCGCTTGAGACAATTTCTCATCATCAACAGCAATGTCCATGCTATGTGCTTCTTCATCAACAACAATAGATAACGCTTCCGCAGGTGCCAAGGCATTAATTGCGAAACGAGCAGGATCTTCATCCCACAAAATAATATCGACTCGCTCACCGGCTAATTCATTGGTCACGGCTTGAACACGTGAACCACGCATACCAACACAAGCACCGACAGGATCAATTCTTAATTCCATCGCTTCAACAGCAATTTTAGCCCGTAGACCAGGATCACGTGCTGCGCCTTTAATCTCAATCAGGCCATCACTGATTTCTGGTACTTCTAATTTGAATAACTCTACTAGTAGCTCTGGTGCTACACGACTGATAATCAATTGTGGACCACGGCCGTCTGGACGAATTTCCTTCAAATAACCTCGAACACGGTCACCAGTACGGAAACTCTCTCTTGGCACCATTTCTTCACGCGGGATAAGCGCTTCAGCATTGCCACCTAAGTCTACGGTGATATTGCCACGCTCAACTCGCTTAACGGTACCGCCAACCATTTGGCCTAGCTTTTCTTGATATTGTTCTACTACTTGCGCCCGTTCTGCTTCCCGAACCTTTTGAACAATCACTTGTTTTGCTATTTGTGCTGCAATTCTACCGAACTCAACCGAACCCATCGGTTCACGAATGAAGCCATCGACTTCTATATCGCTCTGCTTTCTACGTGCTTGGGATAAGGTCAATTGCGCTTCTGGCTCTTCTAACTCTTCTTCACTATCTTCAACAACTAACCATTGACGAAATGTTTTGTAGTCGCCTGTTTCACGGTCGATTTCAACATGTGCATCTAGTTCGATATCATGCTTTTTACACGTCGCCATCGCGAGTGCCGCCTCTATCGCATTAAAAATAACCCCTTTACTAACTCCTTTTTCATTAGAGACAGCATCTACAACTAGCAAAATTTCTTTATTGTTCATTTCAACCTCTATGGCCTTACCCGACAGACCTTAACCCGTTTGTACATTTCTATTAACCAAATATAATAACTTTTTTTAAGCGACGAGTCTCGCTTTAGCCACCTTTGTTAATGGTAAGTCGTATAACTCCCCATCTACACTTATCAAGATATTACCGTCATTAAAACCATGTAATTGGCCTTTAAAATTGCGACGACCTTGTATCGGCAACTTCATTGCTATTTTTGCCTCAGCACCGACAAACCGTTCAAAATCTTTTTGTTTGAACAATGGCCTATCAAAACCAGGTGATGACACTTCTAATGAATAGGCAGTGCTAATTGGGTCTTCAACTTCTAGAATCCCATTGACCTGATGGCTAACGCGCTCACAGTCTTCGATTGTAATACCTTGTTCGGCATCAATATAAATACGCAACACCGTCTCACGCCCACTCTTTATATACTCTACGCCCACGAGCATATAACCAAGCGATTCGATTGGTACTTCTACTAATGCTACTATCTGATCACTTACAGTCATAATCACCTAAAAAAGGGCCATCGACCCATATTTAAATCTCCATAAAAACGAAAACCCCATATAGGGGTTCTGTTCATTACCAATAGAATTGACATTATCTAGATAACTTTTCAAAAACCCAGATATCAGTGCTATTTATATTCAACTTAGCCATGTGTCACTCTTTTTACATAACTAATTTATCCTTCCTATTCTAACAAATAGTTCCAAATAAAGGCAAATATATCCTTAAATATATCCGTTGTTATTTACCTATACCTTGCTCATCTAAAGACTCACCCATACTCTCCAATGACTTAATACGCTATGAATTCAAAACTGCATCAATCACTCCACAAACGCTGCAAATTACTTTGCACTTGTAACGATGCTAATCTGCTGATGCTGTTTTCTGGGCTATCGGGTAATTGTTTTAAGGCCGAGACGAGATTAAATAAAATCATCCTATTGCTCTTCAAGTCTGATTCTACTTTGTAACCACCCTAACTGTAGTTGATGGGTATAGTGTAAGGTAAACCTCTCGGCAATTTAATACTTTCACCACTATCCTCCTAATTTTAATACCAGTTTTCCACCTTGATAACTCTCTGATTCTGACAAAAAAGCGTAAATGATAAATCAGTACGTGTCACATAAATAAAGGCATTATCCACATGCGCACCATATCCCATGCCTGTTTCATAACGATTAAAGATAATCTTTGCGCACTTTTATAAGGCTGCGCTGCGCTGAAAAAGCACGGTTTGCAAATAGGGATTTCTCAACTTGATGTATGACACCTTTGACCAAATTATTATTTACATACGACTGGAGATTATTTTTGACCTTTTTAGCCATTCTTCCCGCTGTTTTCTTGCCATCTTCAGACATCGTGGATGTCACCAATGTATCACTAATTGCCTCAATGGTATGGACATCTAATACATTTTCTATGAAAACTGCTATAATTTGTTCGCGAATAAGAATTGTTCTTGATAACAGATTAATTTTTTTTCGGAACAACTCTGTTATACAACTTGGAGATTATTGGTGCATAAACGTACAAAACTTTGGGTCAGTATTAGCGCTGTCACATTTGCTACCGCGACCGGTTTAGTCGGCTGTAATTCAGAGGTCGAACAAAGAAAACCTGTCGTTAGTCACATTGCTGAAACAGCTATACCTATCCTCTCTAGTGATGGCGAGGTTGAAGGTGCCACTACAATTTCTATCGATCTTGCAACAGATGATCTGGCTTATCTCACACAGCTTAACTTAGTTCGGGGACACCTTTATGTAGGTCACCAGTTATATATGGCTGGCCATCTCGAACATGCTAAAACGCATATGAAACACCCTAAAAGTGAACTCTACTCAAATATTGTTCCCGCTTTTACAGCGCGAGGCACAAGTGGTTTTGCACAGGAGCTCCAACACTTAGCCTCAGCGGTTAACGATGACTTAGGTTCGGAAAAGGTTGATATGGCTTATCAGCAATTAATTACTGTGATTGCTCAAAATGAAGCGGCTGTTAAGCCATTGAATCAAACAGCCGTAGAAAAGCTTAAATTAGTGGCGGTATTATTACGTGTATCTGCTGAAGAGTATGGCATTGCTGTTATTGATGGAAAAATGGAAAATGCACATGAATATCAAGATGCATTAGGTTTTACAACGACGGCCCAATCCATCATTTCACATATCGATGATAATGCTGATGCTAAAACACAGGCTACGTCGCTGATTGATAATCTCAAACCACTATGGCCGACTTTAATTCCACCTGTGCATTTAGATACAGATGCAGGACAAATTTATGGTATCGCAGCCAAAATAGAGTTACTCGCACAGAGTTTGTAAAGAGCACTGTCGGCTTCAAGATTCTTTGAAAATAGTCTCGAAGTCTATCCAACCTTATGCCAGCCAATACTATTTTGGTGTTAACAAAAGAAATGCACCATCTTAGGATATTTTTTCGCATCTATCATTATTGCCTGTGGCTTTGAACATAGCGTTGCCAATATGACAATGTTTACACTCTCTCGCATTAATGGGTCCGACGATTGAAGGCCTATCAATAGGTGGAGCGATGACGTGCGACTTCATTGTTACCACCAGCCTTCCAATTGTCATCAGGCCTAATAAATGTAGATTAGAAAAATTGACAACTTCTTTAACAAGGCTTTCTGCTTGTTCAGGTGGGCATCCCTATTTACTCTCTTCATTTGATGTATTGACTTGGCTCAATACATCCAGCGTATCGTCATACTCGATAAAGAATTAATCCATCCCTAGTTTAGTTCCACTCCGTTCGACGACGGCCATTATCACCAGATCTCCTCGTCAGATCGCTACGCATCGGCTCTCAAGCGACTGACGGTGTGAGGATGTCATTACTGCACTATTCTTCGCTACGCGGCGAAAGAGGCTGTAATGACCACCCCCTTCTGGCCGCTCGCACGACTTACTCGCTATCGCATCGTTCCTTGTAGTTCCACGAGTGTTAAATAACAGGGGTAATCCACAACGAGAGATTGGCAATCTTGTGGGTGTTAGCCAACCCACCGTGAGCCCAGAACAGTCACGGAATACAGGCAGGGTA
>SCLE01436916.1:0-10040 GCA_004367955.1 Bathochordaeus stygius | reverse complement strand
ATAGTTATATGTATCCGGATACATATAACTAGAGTTTTCAATTTTAAAATTCAAAACTCTAGTTATATACCTACACTCCTTAAATAGGGTCCACAATTTGCCCGGGGATAAAAATCGAACATTTGCAGTTACAAAAAAGTATATGGAAACCTATACCAACTCGACATTTTTTTAAAATCTGGTGACATCTTTAAGTCGGTAAAAGACAAATTTGTCTAAACATGACATTCAACTTCAATTTAATATCGAACTTGTTGTTATGGAAGTGAAGAATATTAAGCAAACGGAGCCAAAACGAAAACTGTATTGCACGATGGAATTGGAAGGCGGCGAAAAGCTTCAAACTGAGGCAGTTCCTTCAAATCGGGCAATGTGGGAAACCCAAGCCGACTTCCAATCAAACCAAGTTAGGCTCAGTGATATAAAAATATGCATTTGATAGTATTAACAGGATTGAGAAATCGATCGTTTATGAATGGACCAACTACAAAAATAATCAAAATGTAGAGGGTATTTTTAAATAGGGGCACGAAAATCCGCCGTAAAATTAGTGAGTTAATTCCGGTCTGTTGTTATATATAAATACAACTACAGAGGGAATGTCTCATAAATTGTATTTATGCAATATAGATAAATACAATTTATGTAAATTTCCTTTCTGTAGTTGCATTTATATATAACTACAGACGGAAAGCAGATGAATTAAAAGTGTACATTAATTAATCTAATACACATTTCCCCCTCTTTTTTAATGCCATATTAAAATATGTTGAATAAAATATTTTGTAGCGCTTAAAATTGTAATTCATGACTAATGGGTACACAATTATATCTCTTTTGACTATTCAGTGTGGATTTTTCACAGTAAAGGAAAAAACTTAATGCGTGTTTCCCTGCGGCTTNNNNCCTTCCAGATTGAAACTTCCCAAAAATCTTCTGTAATCCCTCATCACCACCGTCTCAACCTTAATTTATGGCTTCAGTTAAAACTCTGATGGCCTCTTTTGTTTCATCATCTTTTATAGGCCAAGTTTTTTTCTTTACTCCCGCACCCACCTTTTTAATTACCCCTACATTTGCTGGAGCACTCAACCCCGTTCCCTGAGACTTACTCCTGTTTCTCCATCCTTTTTGATAGTTTTCTTTGGATACTTGTCCTCTGTCAGATTTACCTCTGCCCCGTCCTCTATATGCTCCTCTGTAATTTGTGTATGTCGACCCATAGTCCGTCTGAGAGTTAAATCTGTTAAAGTTCCTGTTTCCGAAGCCCCTTCCCCGAGTTATACCATACCCCTTTTCTCCGTTCTTTTCGGGGTATATTTGGGTTCTTTGGCTTTTCTGTGTAAGCCCGCAAATGCTTTCGTCGTCATTGCTCCAATTCTGTCAAACCTATTTTCGTATCGGCTTTCCATGATAAATATATCTACCATCCTTTTCTGATTTGTGCGTAAGCACATTCCTTCAGAACCGCATTATGATTACTAATCATTAGATTGCCATCACTCTTGACCTGATCTGTTTCTGATAGCAGTGGATTTAAGAGCGCAACTAGCCATGCTCTTGTGTATTTTTCGTTGTCCGATTCTCTCATCATTACCCTCTGCTTCTCGTATATGAATAGCTTGAAGTCTCTCAGATCCTCTGGTAATGCTCTGCTGTATCTTGTTAGCATAACATACATATTATCATGATCAACCCTTTCTTGTTATTCAATGAGTATATGCCTAATTGAAATGTAAAGATCCTTGGGGTCTTCTTTTTCCGGCATAAATTTCATCATATATTCCGGGGCACAAGACCACTTCTGCATGAACTCCCCCCCCCCTTTTAAAAACTTCTCCCGCTTTAGCTACCTTCTTTTTCATCTCCGTGCTAGGTTTGCTTTGCTTTGCTAGTTTTAGCTTTACTTCATAGTCCTTTCTGGATTTCTCCGTTTTCTTGTACATTTTCTCCACTCTTTCTTCACATACTTTCACTGATGTGTTTTTTATTGTTTTATCCTCTTGAGATATTACACCCACTTCCCCAGTCTCCATTCTCTTTCTCTTCTCGAAGAAATCCCTGGCCTGTTTCCATTTCTTCGTGTTTACCCTCATTTCTTTGAAAGATTTATCCTTTTCTTCCAGAAGGTACCTATATTGTTCCAGCATCTCTGCCGGATCATTTTCATCCATGTCCGCTTCCCATTTCATTCTACCCTCTTTTATATCATTTGTGATGTTGACCTCCATCGGATTAGCCTTTTTTCCCAGCTCGTGATTGGGCACCTTCTGTACCGTTGTCACATACGATGTAGCGCCATTTATCGCTTTTTCCTCATTATACTCCTCCATTTCTGAAATAATTTTAGGTTATACATTTTTTATGGTAACACCGTATTCATTAAATTAGTCGCCTGTTCCCCCCCCCTTTTCTACAACATTATGCGCATGCGTTTCTTCCTTCCCTTCCCAAAAAAGCCTCATCCCTGCCGCTGCCATCGACGCATCTGTAAATAATGAAAGAACTATTTGAGCCCTCTTTTTCACTAGCCAGGATCTTTTTAGTTTCATTCTATCCAGCTCAATCCATTTTTGTAATTCAATTCTGAATTCCTCATCCATTTTCACCCATTCCAAACCTTCCCTGTCTGCCTCTGTTATTTTTCTGGTCATATTTCTTATGTACCTCTTCATTTTCAAACACGCTATCTGAAATGAAACCGCTTTCCCCCTGATTATCTCTATTTCTTTTGTTCTAATATTTTCCCCGTCTCGATTTTAACTATATTCATGCACCTCTCTTTAAATTCTTCCCATTTTTCTATTGGTACGCTAATAGAGCCCTCGAGAGTGTCCAATTTCATTCCCAGAAATTCTTGCCTTTTCTTAGGTTCAAACACTCTCTTTTCCAGAGATATAAAACCTCCCGATGCTATGATAAGCAAGGTTCCCAGAAAACAATTTCTAGGAACATAATTGTCTTCTTCAAATTTTTTCTCCTTTTCCAGAAAAAGTCTGTCGTCCAAATAGAGTGAGGTTTTCACCCCGAATTCCCTGGCATAATTGTTGGCAATCATGTTTGCTCTTTGGAATGCTCCCGGACTCGTTGGTATTCCAAATGGGAGCGCCCTGTATTGGAAGTGTAATCCAGCATATTTAAGCCTGTTAACCCCCTGCTCTCCTTATTAAGCTTCAATAAATGAAATCCGCTTCTGTCATCTAATTTGGTCATTAATTCATACCTTTCATTAACCTGTATTATATTCTGGAGCCCTTCAAGTTTGCATGGTCTGGAGCTTTTTTCAATAATTTTTATCATTCCTCCATCATAGCACATTCTAGGTTTTTTCTGCATGTTTGCTAAAATTATTTTAGTTGTCAGCTCAAGCTCATCCTCCCCTTTGACAATTTGTATGGCTCCCCACCCTAGCCATTTTTCTATTGTTTTCCTAATAAATGAGTGATGATTTCTAAGTATCTCCTCATTATTTTCCTCCACAATTTTCATCATAGCACTCTGTAGGATTTTCAGCCTTGGTACCTCTTTTACCGGTTTATACCAGTTCACCATTTTATCCTCGAGTTCTTCATAGGCCCGATATTTATCTTTTTTACAAATTTTTATTCTGGCCCCCAGTCCCTAGCCTTTTTTCTCTCCATTCTTCTAATTTCATCCATGTCAACCCCCACCTTTTCTTTCTTCAGTATATCACCACAGTTTTCCCCATGCCATTTTGATTTAGTGCAAATTCTACCCTTTTTTCTAATTAATTTTCCCTCCTTCGGTTCGATAGGAGAAATATTTTCATATAAATCCACTCCCCTATGGATATCATTGTACACAATGTGACGATTCCATTCGCCTTTTAGCCTGTTAATCATAATAATCGGAATCTGTAAAAAATCCGAGTATGATCCTGCGTAGAAATCTTCCTCCGCTCTAAAGTAAACGTCTGCCCAAACCGGTTTATCCTGCCCCTGAACTATCCGATGACATTTATCAAATAATTTCTGTGAGTATTCTACCCACTCATAATAGGAAGTATGGGCCTGCTCTTCTACCCCGTGAGTCCACAACCCAATTTCCTTTATAATTTACCGCTCGTACCGCCGGAGGCACTAGCGTGGGTGTGTACAAAAAATCATTCTTCCACCAATTATGCTGCCTCTGCATACATCGGCATCTTATTTTCAAAAAATGCGATATTTCTTCATATTCTCCAGTTCCCATTTCCCCATATATTTTATTCCCACATTTACACCCTTCTTCTTTTTCTTCCGATTTATTCGACAACCATTTCCACTTTTTAACATTTATTTTTGACACTTTCTGCTTCTCCATTCTATTTTTACTCACATCCATTTCTACAAGTACCTCATTTAATAGTCAGTTCTATAAACTTATAGAAAATTCATATTTAATTAACAGTTAATTACAGTTGTTACAGTGTTCAAATAGTATTTACACAATATTTAAACAATGTTTAAGTTGTCCGCGTTTTGTTGTCGTTTTTTGGTTCGTTTTTCATGCTCATTGCTTTCCATGTTTCCTTCCCCACCATTTGATTTCTGAATAATTTTTTAACATTTTCATTTTATTTCACTAATCTCATGATTACCTTATATATCGCTCCATCCCTCAATATAGCCTTCTTCCTCCACCTTTGCTACTGCTGTGCGATCTACCCTTGGCGAATTTTCGTTGTCCTCCCATTCGCTCTCTTCTGCGCTCCCGCCACTTTCTGTATTCTCGGGATTTTCTAAATCGAGGTTATTTTCAGGTATTTGCAAATTTTCTTTAAACCTGAACTCATCTTCATCTTCATCTATTTCCGTGCTCTCTACTACCACCCTTTCGACATTTTTCTCCACCCTGGATCTTTTATTAGATTTCAACTTTTTTGCTGAACTACAGCCCGGTTCCTCCATTTCTTCGCAATTCGTATCGCCCCGTGCCTTGTATTGCTCCAGTGTCAACACTCTCAGTTTTCTGGAATCTGAAGAATTATTTTTAGAATCTTTCAGTTCTTTTTTAAGCCCTAATTGCTTTTTATTCTCTTTTTTAACTAATTTCCATTGCATTTTACCTATAATCTTGGTCTCGGATTTTCTTCTCGCAATGCCCGCACTCAAAAATTCTTCCTCCAATCTTTTTTCCTCTTGAGTGTAGGCCTCCTCGAATTCATCTTTTCCGATCCCAAAAGTACATTTAATTCATCCATTTTTTCTTCTGTGATTTTCTCCATATCTGTCAATGATACAGCCTTTTCCATCATTTTGTCCCTAAAAAATTCGTGATGAGAAAATTTTATCAGGCTAGGTTGCATATTTATAGCAAACAATTTTATATTTCTGGTTCTCCTAATTCTACTTTTAACGTACTTGTCTGCCTCTTCTCTTGAGTAAATATGAGCCCACACCTCTGTATTCTCCGGCAAAAGTTCCGTAAAACACTGTTTTACATCTCCGATCAGTCTTATTTTATTGATCCTGTTCACTGTGTTGATGATTTTTCTTGCCGCCGCGTGATTTTCCAGTTTTATTTCACATAGGATTGATGCCATGGCCAATGCCCATTCACCAATTTCCTCGACGCTGATTTTCCCCAGCTGGGTCGTCAAAATCGCCATAAGCAGTCCAGCCAGCACGTTGTACCTTTTGATGGCCATGACTACCAGTTTTTTTTCTTCATTTGCCCTCAGCCCATTCCACCATTTCATAATGCCACCGTCATCTTCGCGGATTCTCAAGTTCGAGCAAAATTGTGCCCATTCCAGTCCCATATTGTTCCTAACCTCCACCTTGATTTTATCTAACATCTTTTTATTGCGGATAACCGATTCCATTACGATTGATTCCATATTCTACATCAGAACTCCTATTTTTTCTGTGTTTATGCCCACATTGTACTTGAGTTTATTCTCCATACCATTTAATTTCTCCATAACCTCCAGCATTTTGTTGGTGAGATAATCCACCCTATTAGCGTAGTTGTCGACGTCCAGTCTGAGATCAAGTTCTCGCGCTTTTCCGTCCAACTCGATTTGTTTCTTGAGCTCTGCTTAATTAGTGTTTAAACGCGTTATTCTAGATACTAACAATTTCAACTAAAATAAGCAAATATTTACCTTCTTCCACTTTTTTTATTTTCTTGTCCGTCTCCATGCTACTTTCACCCAAATCTGGGCCAGGCGGCAATGTCACCAATGTAACTTCCACCTTTCTGATATTCGGATCTACCGTGCCTTTAATATCAGCCATTTGTTGCACCGTCCTTGGCTCAATGCTTTGTTCGGGCTCTTGTTGCCACAACTGCTCCGTGATGGCTTTGTCAAATTTCTCCAATTTTGCCATCGCCCTCATTTTCTTTTGATATTCTTCAAACTGTAGTTCCGTCTCGCGGTTTGTGTCAACTTCGGTTAGAGCTTCACCCATTATATCCTTAAAATGGAATTTATTTCTTTGAATTTCCTCTTCCTCGTTATTTATCACCTGTTGTTCTTCCGGTTCGCAAATTTCTAATCTGCCTTCACCGTCCGAGGGACTCTCCAGGCCTTCCATTTTTTCAAATACCACTAGATTCTGCTCCATTCTTTCCGTTTTTATGTCAAGTTGATCTTCCATTTCAGAATCAATCACGATGACTTCATCTGTATTTTTCTCCCCATTTGAAGCTGCCGTCTTGAACCTTAAACGATTTGTTTTATTATTATTCAATAACTACATTATTCTTACCCTGTGATTGTTCATCCGACAAGTCCGAGAATTCCTCCACCTGTTTATCTTCTCCATTCTTTATTTCTGAAATTGGTTTTTAATTACTAACTTATTTTCCTGCAATCCTACCATTTGATTGCTCTTGATTGTTTTTATTGAATTCCGTCCCCAGTCTTCTCCATTTTTCACGCAGTCCTTGCCGCCCTCTACTGATGAGGCAGATGTCTTGTCGCCAAAAGCAATCAACCCTGCCCAAAATTTTGTCCCTCACCTGTCTGTTAGTTTCGGTCTGAAATTCAACTTCAGCCAAGAACCGATTCAACTCAGAAATAATCTCCAAATATTTCTTCGCATATTTCCCATTTTCGATTCCGAGATCCGGGTCTCTCAAATTTCTGAGCTCCAATATTGCCTTCGTAATTATTTTCATTTCGGGGCTGCTAGCTTTCTTTTTAACTATCTTCGCTGCCGACGGATTGTTATTCTCCTTATTCATGCCGTTCCCGTTAATTTCTAAATTATGTTAGATTATTTTTTGGCTTACAAAAAATTCAAGATGTTTACAGCAGAACAATTTTTAATTACAGAATATTTGCAGTCTCCATTCTTACAGCAGTTTATTTCTGTATACCGCGATCATAAACGTTGCCCAGGTGGTTCTGTTGCCTCCACCTCTTCTGATAATATTTACCGCAAATCTTTCCAGTTCATTTTTGTGTGCTCGTATTTCTCCAATGACCAGAAATTTTCTCCAGTACTGGCACAGGTTGTTCACATATTCATCTCCATCCCTGTCCCATTCGCTCTCGAAATACATGTTGTTTCTGCTGTTCCCGGCTCTACTGGTAATAAACTTGATAAAGTCGGTGTAACTTCTGATCTTTACCGCTCCCACTTTTCTCAGTTTGAGCTCTCTGGCGCTCCTTATCTCTATACTGTTTGAGTCCTGAAAGGTTCGTATTTCCATTGCCAATTGTTCATCTCTATCTGGTTCTGAAGGCTTTGGTGGTTGTTGACTCACCTGTTCTCCCACCAATTTTTTCTCCCAACCAAAGGCTTTCTCCATAAGAGGATATTTCTTCCATAATTTGTCATCCCCATCCAATATCCTGTTCAGCGGCATATTTTGCGCTTTCTCCATTTGTTGCAAAATTTTTGCCGTGATTTCATCGCCATTTTCTCCAGCATTCTTTTCCACTTTAGGTTTTTGGAGAATGTTCGTCTCCCAGGATTCCTGTTCCATGAACCGAGAGATTAATAATTTCATAAATATTTTTCATATATTTCATCCACTAATTTTAGTCAGTTTATATTTACCTGTTGTTTAATCCCAGCCAATAGCTTGCTGGAATGTATGCTTCGCCTCCATCCAATTTTTTCGGCATCTCCCTCATCTCCTGGACCACTAGCATCAAGTCCCTAGCCGCTTTTTCTTAATTTGTCATGACTTCATCCATCAACTCCAGTTTCATGACATCCTTCGATAGAAAATTTTCTGCGGGGTACGATCTTGGAATTAGGATATCCCTTGCATCGGCTTCCATGGTTTTCGGAAACTGCGTGATGCCCAGGTTTCTTTCATCTTGCGTCGTTTCCGTTTTCTCCAAGCACTTTGAAAACTTCATCAAGATGTCGACGCTATTTTTCATAACGTTCCTTTTTGGTGTTCCAATTTGTACAGATATCCTTTCATTCCCCCACGGGTTGTAGTATTTCTAAATTAAGAGTTTCAATTATTTAGTTTATTCATTAAATTTTTAACTTACTTTTTCTGCTTCTCTGGAAAGCCAGTACGTAATGTTTCCCAACATCGCCAAATTTGTCCAAAAGTAGGTGTCTCCAGCCAACGGCATCAAGTATGTTTTATACGGTTCCGTTTCATCTGCGTTCAGCAAAGCCACCTAAACGAACATTTAAGTTTCAGTAATATATTTATCTGGTTTTACTGTTAGTCAGTGAAAAACCATAGTTTACTTACTTGGAATGCACAATTTGAGGTCCTCATTGTGCTTTGTTTCCATCTTCCCAGACTTTCTTCTTCTGCCGAACATTTTTCAGATTTCCAGTCAATATCCACTTCTGCTGTGAGATATTGTTCGCTGGGTAGCCTGAGCGAAACCAATAGCAAATCTCCATGAATTTCTTCCGCATATGTTTTACCACCAATGCGTACGTCTCTATTTTCTGTTTGCTGTGGGGGAATTCTTTTTCTAAGAAGCTTTGTGGATCTTAGCCACTTCCCCGTGGTTCTTGGTGACGATGACAGCCAAGCCACCTGGATTCCCAGTTTTTTCAGATAATTGTTAACACGAATCATCTTTAGTTCTGTAACCAGCACAACATTCTCCTCCCAGTTTTTTCGTCTAAAATCACTTTAATTTCCAATTCCGTTAATTTAATAATTTTACCTTTCATTTGTTTTCAAATGTGAAATATTTTTTCCATCCGGATCGTGTTTACTGGTTTCGGAGTGACTGTTAATGGTATACGCATCATTGAGATCTCGAATCATCTTCTTGATGTCGGACAGGTCAACAGTCTGTTCCTTTGTGATCGAGAAATCATCGCTGAGCTCTACCGTGTGCGCTGGGTTTCTGACGTCCACCATTTTTACGTATCTGAAACCCATTGTTGAATACCCCACCGTTTCCATCTTGTTTCTTACATCCCTTTCCAGACCTTCGTATTCAAAGTTCCATCTGGGTACAAATGTTTCCATTTGGATGAACACCAAAAATTCTTCTCCATACTTTATCGTCATTTTTGGTGTCAGATGTTTTAGGATTTTTCCGGTTTGTAGCTGATCGCGACAGGGGTTCCACGCTTCAACAAATTCAGGTTGCACAAATCTGCCATGATTTGGGCGCGCTTCCAGCCATAATGCACCTGCATTTTGTCTGGTTTTCAGGATTCCTTGCTCATAACCCATTTTTGCAGATATTGAGTTATCCTCGGAATTAAGCCTGATTTTCCTGCCATCCACAAAGCCCTGATTTATGGCTGTTCTGAACAGTTTCGAAGTAATCTCCGACCATTTTGATTGTATTGTCGTCGTCTGATGAGCTACCAACTCCGCTGCTTTTCTTATCGCTTCTTCAGCTTCTTCAGGAGTCCTAAAGCCCCATTTCTGCATAAATTTGACTGTTTGAGTGTATTCCCATTTTTCCGCCACCGCTTTTCTCCACATTTGTTCACATTCAGTCAAGAAATTTTCCAGCAGATTGTATTGTTTCAGCACCACATCTTCCAATGAAAAACCAGCTTTCGCATATTTTATCATTTTGAAAGTGTCTTCGAGATGCAGATCCTTTGCCACCCATAGAGTTCTAAATGTTTTTATTA
>SCLE01436020.1:0-23469 GCA_004367955.1 Bathochordaeus stygius | reverse complement strand
ACCGATATTTTTGATTACATTGAACGATTTTATAACAGGCGAAAACAACGATTCTTGAATCATGATAATATCCATCAAACTACTCCTAACTGAGTGACCGTCAGGTCGGGGTAAAACCAGCCTGACCCCTTTTAAATAAACCATTCCTAATATTTGCAACTTTGCTCTGTTTGCGATGATAAATAAGCCACTAATAAACTATCGGCTTGCTCATGCTCCGTTAGATTCAAAGCCTGATATTTCCGGTCGTATTGCCAGCCATACCCCCAGCGATACCAAGTATAGAAATAGGGACTACCACCAGAACGGACACCCTGATACATCTCATCTACCATGTCCGGGTTATTCGTTTTATCGATAACGCATTGCTTTCATTGCTGCTCAGCTTCAACTCATTCAGCCTCAGTACCACCTCGCCAATACGCCATATCATGCTCAAACCAACACGAACACCAATCAACTTGGGTAATCAGATCTGAATCAGGGAATAACGAACAACCATCACTGCTAAACGGATTTAGACCTATTCTGGATTCACACGACATTAGAACGCCGCAAGCAAACAACAATGTAATCAGCCGTTTACATTTTGTCATTCTCTCCATCACATCGACACCATTAATTAAGTTAATGCTGCTAAACCAATATATTCCTACAGCTTACTTTACGAAGGCTTGCTGGCAATCGCTGTCACATATAACTGCTCAACCTTTTCACGCGCCCAGGCTGTTTTACGTAAGAACTTAAGTGATGACTTAACGCTCGGCTCACTTCTAAAACAATTGATATTGATTCGGTTTGCTAGACCACCCCAGCCAAAATGTGCTACCAGCTCAGTAACGATGGTCTCTAACGTAACACCATGTAATGGATTATCTTTCTGCATTGGGTTTAACTACCTCGAAGCTATCACTTCTTATTTTAGTGCTACAACAATTCATTAACAGATTTTACAGTTATAAACAGTACTTAAAAATAAAAGAACTCTGCCTCCTTTTATTTTTTCTTTCCTTAAGTTCGTTATCTTCTGGCAGCATCCAGTAACAAGCCCTTCTCGATCGGAATGTATTTTGATGCTGAATTAATCAGTGACGTAGACGTAAATTTCGGAACACCATAGACCTCGGCTGCCGCATTGAAATCGTGTCGAATTTTATCCACCAGCAAATCAAAATCGCCATCACCTGATGCTAGCACCACCACATCGGCATCCTTGGCATACTCCATCGCATCGAGCGCTATACCGACATCCCAATCGCCTTTTGCTGATCCATCAACGCGTTGGATAAAGGGCTTAAGTTTGACCTCAAACCCGATCGCTCTTAGTATATTTTGGAACTGTCGTTGTTTTTCATCATCGCGATCTATCGCGTAGGCAATCGCTTTGATAACCTGCCTATTTGAAGTCACTTTCGTCCAAAACTGGTTGTAATCAAAATTCTGACCATAAGATTGCTTAGTCGTGTAATAAATATTCTGCACATCAACGAGTACAACTACTTTTTCCATAGATCCTATACTTCTTTATAATTTAAAAGGGCTCTTGTATCTAAGGTGATTGGATAAAGGGGTAGAGACACTGTAATGAGGCTTAATGTTCACCACTCTGTGGGGCAGATTAGTGCCTATCCCTTAACTAACGTCTTAAAATACGAACAGCATCTTGTGCACAGACCTAAGCTATAGTTCGTCTAACGACAAGAGTGAAGTTGACGTTAACTTATCCAACCCTTCTAAATTGTATCTTAAAATAGGGGTTAAGCAATGATGTTTGTTGGAATGGATATTTCTAAATTAAGTTTTGATGTGGCCGTGTTCATCGATGGCCGCTATCAAAGCCAACATTTTAACAATACGCCATCTGGATTTTCACATCTGTCTAAATGGCTAAGCTCATTTAAGCACCCCGCCTATTTTTGTTTAGAGGCGACGGGCATTTATGGTTTGGCACTCGCCAAACATTTAGTTCAGGCCAATCAACACGTCGTTGTCGCCAATCCGATACCAACGCATGCGTTTGCTAAAATGGAAATGTCACGCAACAAAACAGATAAAGCCGATACGATGAGCATTGCTCGTTACTGTCAGCATTGATTTAACCAAGGCGCGATAGAAAGAAAGCTATTTACACCAAGAGCTCCAGCCTTTGAGCGCATCCAGTTTCTAGTCACACGATTAGACCAATTAAACAAGCTGAAAATCCAAGAAAACAACAGATCAGCAGTTATGCAGGACTTAATCCAAGCGTTGCTCAGTCTGGAACCAGCATTAACCGTTCCAGCTTATCAAAAATGGGCTGTGCTCGATTGCGCAAAGCACTGTCTATGCCAGCGCTAGTGGCGGTAATGCGAAAACTGTTGGTGTTAGCTTATGGGGTGTTGAAATCAGGAAAACCGTGTGATGTGAATTATCAAAATTGATGTTATTTATAACTTGATTTTTAAGACAGTCTCTGAGCCCTGACCTATTTCTTTTAATTCTCAAACACCTGATCAACCTCGTTCATCAAGCGATCAGTTTCCACCAAGGCAGTGATGATATTGAGGTAATGACGAATATCATCCCGATCCAGTGTTCGATCTTTACGATCTTTTAACCATTTTTGGGCGGGTTGATAGCCGCCAATATAGAATTCCCAAGCTATCAGAGGTACATTATCAAAATACTGTTGTTCATTAATCCACACTTTGCCTGTTTGCCCATCAATGGTTTCATAACCCGGGCTGGTTTTAGTGATTTTTCGGCTGACTAGGTTATCGCCGACTGCGGGATAACTGGCAATAGTGGTATTGAGTAAATCACTGTCCAATAAATGTAATTGCCGCAACTCGCCCCCTAATTTTACTAATTGCCAGAAGGTATCACTCTTAGGATAAGGCACCCGTGGGAAATCGGTTTTTAAAAACTCTTTATACGTGTCGCGGTAGTGGGGGCTATGTAACACTGCATAAATATAGTCCAGCAGATCGGTGGGCGCGAAAGTAACACTATCATCCTGCTTTTCGGCAGTAAATGTTAAGCCTAATTGCTGAGCGATTTGTTCAACAATTTCCACGTCTAAATTTGGAATACGAACTAATAATTCAGTAGTAGAAAGTTGTTCACCACTCTCCGGGTAAAGATATAAAGGGAATAAATACGGCGTACCATTAGTACTGTACATACTACGATCTGTCATCATATTTCGGGATACTAATATTTCACACATATCAAGTGTTCCCGTAATTTGGCGGACACTTATTAACGCGAGGTTATCTTTAATAATATGCTGCATTACATTAAAGAAAGGTCTGCCAATTAAATCTTTATCATAATAAATATATTGAATATCAAACGGACGATAGATAAAAGGCTTTATATAATTCACCGAAAATTTGGAAGATTTTATTTTCTTTATTAGTGGGTAACTAGATGAATCTTTTATATTAAAATCAGCAGTGAACTTCTCATCATAACTACGGGACAAAAGTAATTGAATTCTCTCAGATAAAATATTAATGGAATGATCGATAAACAAAGCATCCCTCTTAGTTTGAACACCACATGAGTTATTAGGGAAAAGTACTTTAAGCGATATTCCATCTTGGTATTTGCTCAATTTTCCGAAGTCTTTTTTCACAAAAAAATACTCAGGCGCTCGACAATCAAGTTGTTGCCAATGTGTGGATGAAACAGAATCATCCAATAGCGTCTGATATTTGTGTTTTCGCAAGCCAAATAAATCATGGTGGAAAACATCAGCGAACTCACCTTCCTTTTTCTTTCCAGTTTTCACCAGAATATTAATTGATACCCCTTGCTGAATATCAAAGACATTTTCATCTTTTGAGCCATCAGGCGCGGTTTCTTTTTTCTTATTATTGCCATGACAATCAAGGATATATATTTTATCGAAAGTTTCTAATAAATGTTTACGCATTTGGCGATGAATGACACCATCGATAAAACTATTATTAGAAATATAGGCGACAATACCTTCGCCATTTTGTTCGATAAAATGCTGGCCATAACGAATAAATTTAATGTAATCATCCGATAAGGGTTGGATATTTTTTTCGTTTAAATCTTTTTTATAATCAGCCAATAAATTATAGATCCACTCACCTTTATTACTGCTACTGACCGCATACGGCGGATTGCCCATCACTACCATCACCGGGGTCTCACGTTTAAGATGATTGGCATCCTCCGCTTCTTTAGAAAACCAACTGGCAAATAAGGTGCCGGTATCGGGGTGTGATTCTTCTAATGAATTGGTCAGGTAAATATTAAGTCGTGGATTTTTGTTTGGCTTGTAGCCCGTTTCTGCCAACAATAACTCAAGTTTAAGATGCGCCATGGCATAAGATGCCATTAAGATCTCAAAGCCATTAATGCGTGGAATTAAATCTTCTTCAACATATTGGCTCCATGCGCCTTCCATGGATTGAAACTCGCTATCATGAATATGTTTAATGGTTTCTGATAGAAAGGTGCCTGTCCCTGTGGCGGGATCAAGAATTTGTACTTTATGCACTTCCTTGCTCAGTTTCTCCATACGAGTGGCTTTGTTTTTACCCCGCCCTTCTAATACTGGGCTATCCACTTCTATCGTGGTTTTGCTGGTATCGGCCAAGCCCTCTTTTAAGCCAAAGTCTGATTTAAGAATGTCATCAACGGCTCGCACAATAAAATTAACCACAGGTTCTGGTGTGTACCACACCCCACGGCTTTTTCTGAGTTTCGGATCATATTCCGCTAAAAAGGTTTCGTAAAAATGAATAATGGGATCGTGCTGACCGGTCTTTTTACCGAAGTTTTTAAGGATAGTTCGTACATCTGCTGCCCGAAAAATATCGACCAAGCTATCAATCACCCAGCTAATACGTTGATCTAGATCATAACCCGCAATATATTGGAATAATTTGCGTAAAAAGGGGTTACTTTGCGGTATCAGCTCAGCTGCTTCTTTCCGTGAAAACGTCGGCAAAGTGTAATCATGTAAACGAGCAGCAAACATGCCATAGGCAATGGTCTGAGCATAAACATCAGCAAATTGCTTATTGGTAATATCATGAATCAAAATGGCTTTAAAGGCTTCCATTTGATCTTTCAACGTACTATTGGCCGCTGTTTCAACATCACTGTTTAAGGCATGTTCAATAATATTGGCTAGTAGCCTGGCTTTGCCCGCCATCATTTTTGAAAGCTTGGTCGGAGATTTAATATTCTGACCAATATGATCAGCAAAGTCGTTAATCAAATCAGTAAAATGTTTGACGTTTTCGGGCTTCGCTATCAGCTGATTATCTTCGATGTCTGCCAGCCTGATACTGGTCGTTAATTCACCATCGACATAAAAACGAAACTCCAGATAATCGGTGATAATAAGGTTATCAAGTGATTGTTTATAACGGTCGAATTGCTCTTTATATTCCTTGCTATCGAGTGGTTTGCCAATATCTTTGGCTTCGATATAGCCGAGTGGAATATCCTTCTTTGTCAGAATGTAGTCAGGTGCACCACAGTCAATTCGACTCGGTTCATTGGTGGCTAATACGCCATCTAACACGGACTCTAATAGATTTTGCAGATCGCCACGATAACTATGTTCTGTTGAAATCCCTGCTTGGAAACGCTGGTTGATTCTGCCTAGATAATTCGTAACCAATGTCATTCTATTATCCGTATTTGATTAATCCAATTTAAACTTCGCAACTGTTTAGATTTATCAGAAAATCATTCCTACTGATTAACCCAGAAGTTAGAGTGGCTAATATAAACTATATTGTCCGTTTATTCTTTCCCTAGAAATGAAAAAACCGCCTTTCAGCGGTCTTTTCGCCTCAAATTAGGCACTAACTTAATAATGCTAAGAAGAGGTGAGTAGTCATTACATTACAATTACCCTTTGGTAATAGGGTAAACAAATGTTTACTTCTTCAACTGCTCCAAATCCCTAACCGCCCCTCTAGAAGCCGACGTCGTCAATGCCGCATAAGCCTGCAATGCCAAGCTGACTTTACGTTCTCGGCCAACAGCAGGCTGCCATGCATCATCGCCTTTGGCTTCCATTGCTACCCGACGTTCTGCTAGTACTTCATCAGAAACATCCACTTTGATAATCCGATTGGGAATATCAATCACGATGGTGTCGCCTTGCCCAACCAAGCCAATTGTGCCGCCTTCCGCTGCTTCTGGTGAGGCATGTCCTATCGATAAGCCAGACGTGCCGCCTGAGAAACGACCATCGGTGAATAAAGCACACGCTTTGCCCAGCCCTTTTGATTTGAGGTAACTGGTTGGATATAACATTTCTTGCATACCCGGGCCGCCTTTTGGTCCTTCGTAGCGAATGAGGACCACATCACCTTCAACAATTTTATCTGTCAAAATGGCGGTTACAGCAGCATCTTGCGATTCAAAAATACGTGCTAGACCCGTAAACGTTAAATTGTCATCATCGACTCCGGCTGTTTTAACGATACACCCTTCTTCGGCCAAATTACCAAATAACACGGCGAGTCCGCCATCTTGGCTATAGGCGTTTTCAATATTACGAATACAGCCATCTTCACGATCTAAATCAAGTGTAGGCCAACGCGTTGACTGGCTAAAGGCTGTTTGCGTTGGAATTCCGGACGGACCTGCTGAATAGCGTAGATGCGCGACGTCACTATCACTGCGCTTTACATCCCATTCTGCCAATGCCGCTGCCATACTTTCACTGTGCACGGTGGGAATCTCGGTATGTAGTAATCCGCCCGCCGCCAATTCACCCAAAATAGACATCACACCACCCGCACGATGGACATCTTCCATATGATATTTATCAGTGGCAGGCGCGACTTTACACAGGTTTGGAATCTTACGAGACATGCGGTCAATATCTGCCATCTTAAAGTCCACTTCGCCCTCATGAGCAGCCGCTAATAAATGTAAAACGGTATTGGTCGACCCACCCATCGCGATATCTAAGGCAATGGCATTTTCAAAAGCCTTCTTACTAGCAATAGAGCGCGGCAGGACACTGTAGTCGTCTTGCTCATAATGCTGTTTAGTGATTTTAACGATTTGCCGACCGGCTTCTAAGAACAGTTCTTCACGATCAGAATGAGTCGCTAATAGAGAACCATTACCCGGTAAAGACAAACCCAATGCTTCTGTTAGGCAGTTCATCGAGTTAGCAGTAAACATCCCTGAACAAGAACCACAAGTCGGACAGGCTGCACGCTCAACATTCGCCACATCTTCATCACTGACACTGTCATCGGCGGCTTGCACCATGGCATCGACTAAATCGAGCTTAACCTCTTTACCGGCCAATTTGGTTTTACCTGCTTCCATCGGGCCGCCAGAGACAAAAATAACGGGCACATTTAGGCGTAATGCCGCCATCAACATACCCGGGGTGATTTTGTCGCAATTGGAAATACACACAATCGCATCAGCACAATGAGCATTGACCATATATTCAACCGAATCGGCAATAATATCTCGTGATGGCAAGCTGTACAACATGCCGTCATGGCCCATCGCGATACCGTCATCAACAGCAATGGTATTAAACTCTTTCGCCACGCCGCCAGCACGTTCAATTTCGCGCGCAACCAGTTGGCCTAAATCTTTTAAATGCACATGGCCGGGGACAAACTGGGTAAACGAATTCGAAATCGCAATTATCGGTTTACTAAAGTCATCGTCCTTCATCCCTGTCGCGCGCCAAAGCGCACGTGCGCCTGCCATATTGCGACCGGCGGTTGTTGTCCTAGAACGATATTCTGGCATGTTGTTTCCCCAAACTAATTCAATATAAGGCCGAATGAACTTAAAATCGGCCGTGTTTCATGTCACAAATTTTACACGCAACTTTGCAACCTTGCTGAGACTACGATAAAAAGGGCACTATGATCGACAACAGTGAATCACTTTCTACTGCACAATCAACGACAACCACCAGCTGGTTTCGTAGTGCTGCGCCCTACATTCATGCCCATTGTGGTGCCACTTTTGTGGTCGCTATTGATGGAAAAGCCGTTGCCTCAAATAATTTTGATAATCTGATTCATGATCTCGCTTTATTAAATAGCTTGGGCATTCGCCTTGTGATTGCTTATGGTGCGCGGCATCAAATCGACCAACAGTGCCAACAACAAGCCATCCCGGTACAATATCATCAGGGCTTAAGAGTTACCGATGCGGCCAGTCTAGATATTGCCAAAGCAATCATCGGCCAACTACGTCTTGAGTTCGAAGCCAAACTATCTTTCAGTTTGCCGCATACGCCAATGGCAGATGCGCAAATTCGTTGTAGCAGCGGTAATTTTGTCACGGCACAACCTGTTGGTATAAAAGACGGTATCGATCTTGGGCACACAGGAAAAGTGCGTCGTATTGATACTGAAGCCATTGAGCAACAACTCAATTTAAATAATATCGTCTTATTACCGCCGTTAGGTTATTCGCCAACGGGTGAAGTATTTAACTTATCTGCCGAAGCTGTAGCCACGGCCTGCGCAAGTGCATTAAAAACCGACAAACTGATTTTAATTGGTGATAACTACCCAGACTTGCCAAAAGAAATGACCTTAATCCAAGCCGAAGACACCGTCGAAGAGCAAGGGACGGTAGCTAATCATGCTTTGTTAGCAGCTGTCGACGCCTGCCAAGCCGGCGTCAAACGGGGTCACTTACTCGATCGCGCCCAAGATGATGCCTTACTACAAGAATTATTCAGCCGTGACGGTGCCGGCATTATGATTAGCGCTATTGCTTTCGAAAATACCCGCGTTGCCAAGATTGACGATGTCGGTGGTATTTTAGAACTCATTCAACCGCTAGAAGACAGTGGCATTCTCGTCAAAAGATCGAGAGAAGACTTAGAAATCCATATCGACAGTTTTGTTGTCATGGAACGTGATGGCACCGTATTAGCTTGCGCAGCACTCCATGCCTATCCAGAAAGCCAAGTGGGTGAATTAGCTTGCCTAGCGGTATCAAATAACTACCGTGGCTTTGGCAGAGGTGAGCAGTTACTCACTGCTATCGGCATCCAAGCCAGGAAGCAAAAGCTCAAGACTTTGTATGTCCTCACGACGCAAACCGCCCATTGGTTTTTAGAACAAGGGTTTACTGCCGCTGATATTGCTGATTTGCCGGTCGAAAAACAAAGCCTTTATAACTACCAACGTAATGCAAAAGTCTTTAAAAAGGACATGCCTTAAGGCTTCGATTTTTGGTCTACCCGTTTCTTATATTCTGGAAACAGCAAAGGCGCGAGTTCATGTAGCGCTTTTTCATAGACACGCCGTTTGAAAAACACAATTTCCTTGGTCGGCGTCCAATAGTCAACCCAGCGCCAATCATCAAATTCTGGTTTTTCATATTGGTCTAGTTTGACATCTTCTTCTTTGCCAATAAAGCGTAGCAAAAACCAACGTTGTTTCTGCCCAATGCAAAGGGGTTTATTACCATAGCGTAAATAACGCTTAGGCAAACGATAACGCAGCCAACCATTAGTTTTACCAATAATCTCGACATGCTGTTCTTCTAACCCCACTTCTTCCATCAGTTCACGGAAGACCGCCTGCTCAGGTGTCTCATCAGATTTAATGCCACCTTGCGGGAACTGCCAAGAGTCATGGCGCACACGTTGTGCCCACAGCACTTGATTATGCTCATTGCATAGAATGATGCCTACATTTTCTCTAAAGCCGTCTTTATCAATCACTAGCCTAATCTCTTGTTATCAGACCAACTCCCAGCCGATAACCTTATCCCTCAATAAGGTCTAGATTAGACAAACAACTCCCTGTATGCAAACCATTTTGGCATACAATATGGTCCTTACTAATCCATTTTAAAAAAGACCAACACCATGGCTTTAGCAATATTTGACTTAGACAACACCCTATTAGGCGGTGATAGTGACTACCTTTGGGCCGAATATTTGGTTGAAAATAAACACGTCGACGGTCTGAACTTTCAACAGGCAAACAAAGATTTTTATGATCAATATACCGCTGGCACCATGGATATTTTTGAGTTTCTCGCCTTCCAATTAAAGCCTTTAGCGGATAATGACATCCATGTGCTAGAACAATGGCGAGCAGATTATCTCAACCAAAAGATTGATCCCATCATTTTACCTTCGGCCCGCAAACTGGTCGAAAAGCACACTCAACAGAACGATACCCTGTTAATTATCACAGCCACTAACCGGTTTATCACCGCCCCTATCGCCGACAAACTGGCTATTCCAAACCTGATTGCCACTGAGCCTGAAATGAAGAATGGCCAATACACTGGCGCAGTTGCCGGTACACCGTCATTCCAACAAGGCAAAGTCACGCGTCTAAAGGCATGGCTTGCTGAAAATCAACATTCACTTGAAGGGAGCTATTTCTACAGCGACTCTCATAACGATTTGCCCCTACTCGAGTTAGTGACTCATCCCATTGCTGTTGATTCCGATCCCCAATTGACCGCCGCGGCACAACAACGAGGCTGGCCCATCCTAAGTCTACGTTAGACAAGGATTTAATAGAGCTAGCAGCCAATAATTGATACAATTCCTGCTTTGTTATATTCAAATCAGGCATCAATTATGGAATGGGAAGTTGTTATCGGGCTAGAGATCCACGCCCAACTCGCCACCAAAAGTAAAATTTTCTCAAGTGCCGCCACCGCTTACGGTGCTGCGCCGAATACCCAAGCTTGTGCCGTTGATTTAGGTCTCCCTGGTGTCTTACCGGTGTTAAACCAAGAAGCCGTCAGAATGGCCATTAAATTCGGTCTCGCTATTGATGCCCAGTTAACCAGACGTTCTATATTTTCGCGTAAAAATTACTTCTACCCTGATTCACCAAAAGGCTACCAAATCAGTCAATTTGAATTGCCTGTTGTCGGCTTAGGCGAACTGTCTATTGAATTAGAAGATGGCACTGAAAAAATTATCGGCATCACCCGCGCCCATCTTGAAGAAGATGCCGGAAAATCGATGCACGAAGACTTCCAAGGCCAAACCGGTATCGATTTAAATCGTGCTGGCACACCGTTATTAGAAATCGTCTCAGAACCCGATATGCGCAGCGCGAAAGAAGCTGTCGCTTACATGAAAAAAATCCGTTCTCTTGTTCGTTACATCGAGATTTGTGACGGCAATATGCAAGAAGGCTCATTCCGTTGTGATGCCAATGTCTCTGTTCGCCCCATGGGTCAAGAAGAATTAGGTACCCGTTCAGAACTCAAAAACATCAACTCTTTCCGTAATGTCGAACGTGCCATCAACATCGAAGTCGAACGTCAAATTGAAGTCATCGAAGATGGCGGCAAAGTTGTTCAAGAAACCCGTTTATACGACGCAGATAACAACGAAACACGGTCTATGCGCAGCAAAGAAGAAGCCAATGACTATCGCTACTTCCCTGATCCAGATTTACTGCCTTTAGTCCTAGAACAAAGTATGATCGACGAAGTTCGTGCTACTTTGCCCGAACTACCCAAAGCCAAACGCGATCGCTTCATCGCCGATATGAACCTCTCACCTTATGACGCCTCCGTGCTCACCAACACCCGCGAACTCGCGAATTATTACGAACACGTGCTCACCATCGGCGACAAACAAGATCCCAAACTGGCTGCCAACTGGATCATCACCACTTTATTAGGCGCACTCAACAAAGCCAACCTAGAAATAGACCAATCACCGATCAGCGCCGAACAACTTGGCGGCCTATTGATGCGTATCAGCGACAACACCATATCCGGTAAAATAGCCAAACAAATATTCGAAGCTCTCTGGTCCGGTGAAGGCAAAGACACCGACAGCATCATCGAAGCCAAAGGCCTTAAACAAGTCACTGATAGCGGTGCCATCGAGGCCATCGTAGACGAAGTAATCGCTAACAACGCAGCCCAAGCAGAACAATACCGTAGCGGTAAAGAACAATTGCTAGGCTTCTTCGTAGGCCAAGTGATGAAAGCATCAAAAGGTAAGGCTAATCCAGAGCAGGTTAATGAGGTATTGAAGGATAAATTAGCAGGTTAAAAAAGTTCGAATTTGGTTAGAACTTTTCTCATCAGGAATATGAATAGATGGCAAAAAAATAACACCTCGATTAGTTAATCTAACATACGAAGCTGCATTAAAGTCCTATTGGAGAAAACCGACTCTTAAAAAGTTTGTAGGCGCTTCCGGCGTTGCAGAAAGTTTTATCAATTCATGGGCTGGAGATGAAACAATATCTGCAAATAACGAACGAAAAAATAAAAAGTGAACCAGCGTGTCGTCGTACTCGATAAAGACTTAATCCAGCCCTGGTTTAAGTCCATTCCGTTCGACGACGACTATTATCACCAGATCTCCTCGTCACCTCGCTACGCATCGGCTCTCAAGCCACTGACGGAGTGAGGATGTCATGACTGCACTATTATGCGCTACGCGACGAAAGAGGCTGTCATCACCAACGCCTACTGGCGGCGCGCACGACTTACTCGCTATCGCATCGTTCCTTGTAGTGCCACGGCAGCCTTAATATCTGCAATTTCCCGTGCCGCGGCTAAAAGCGCCAACCGAGCAATCACCCCATACGCATAAAACCGATTCGGCTCCGCATCCGGCTCACTCTGATGATCAGGCGTATTACAAGATTGAGCAAAAGCCAACGGCTCAAAATGCATACCCGGTGCATTCAAATTCTCATTCTCATCTCGGCCCGTATGGACACGATAAAACCCACCGACAACAAAATGATCGATCATATACACCACGGGTTCAGCCACCGCATTATCATCGCCAATGGTTTCAAAGGTATAAACACCCTCTTGTATTAATACGTTTTCAACTTCCTGACCTTCTTTACTCGACGACATTTTATTGCGTTGCTTGCGGTTTAGATTGTCAATCTCCTCGGCACTCTTGACCATCATAATACCCATGCCATAAGTGCCTGTGTCAGACTTGACGACCACAAAGGGTTCTTTATCGATGTCATATTGATCATACTTTTTTTGTATCTGACCTAATAAATCAGCCACGTTACCAGACAAACACTCTATGCCAAGCCGCTCTTTAAAATTGACTTCACCGCATTGCAAAGACAATGGAGAAACGAGCCAAAGATCAATATCGATCTGTGCTGCAAATTCTTCAGCGACAGTCTGATAGTGAGCAAAATGGTCAGATTTTTTACGGTTCGACCAACCCGCATCTAATGGCGGGGTCACTTGCTGTTCTAAATTCTCCAAGATCCCAGGACGACCGCCAGACAAGTCATTATTCAACAATACCAAACAAGGTGAATAGTCACCCAACGCTACCCGATCACCCACTCGGGTTAACGGTTCTAGCAAACAAGTCTTACCGGAGGGTAAGTCGACTGACATCGCTTCAGTCAAATCATCGCGAAGACTACCAATTCGTGCTTCAATACCGGCCTGTTCAAAAATACCTCTCAACACTTCAAGGCTTTCTAAATAAAACAAATTCCGCGTATGGTTTTCGGCCACAATCAGGACTTTTTTAGCCTTAGGACATACCCGCTCAACAGCAGATTGCACAGCTTGAATACACAACGGCATAAACGCCGGACTCAGGTTATTGAAACCAGCAGAAAACAAGTTCGTATCGACCGGCGCCAACTTAAAACCAGCATTACGTAAATCGACAGAGGCATAAAAAGGTGCCGGAGTCTCAAGCCATTGTTCTCTTAGCCAAGCCTCAACTTTCAGTTGGTTTTTTAATAAATGGGCTTCTAAATGCAGGAGTGGCCCCTGCAAAGCAGTTGTAAGGTTTGGCACAGCTAATGTCATATCAAATCAGCCCTAATGTCAGTCGGAAAGCCACTCTAAAGAGGCGGTAACATGTGAATCAACACACAATTTTTAGCAGACGATGTCCTGCATGTTATATTCTCGTATGTAACGAACCCTTATGGCAAGAACAACTTGCCCAACTAAATTAAATCTAAAGGTATAATTTTAAGTTGTGAGTGATAATCAAACTGAATTTTCTGATTTAAAGGTCATGATCCTCGACGACAGTAAGACCATCCGCCGCTCGGCTGAGATACTGCTGAAAAAAGCCGGTTGCGAAGTACTTACTGCCGAAAATGGCTTTGAAGCGCTACCTATCATAAGCGAACAGCATCCTGACATTCTGTTTATAGATATCATGATGCCGCGACTTGATGGCTATCAAACATGCTCCCTCATCAAAAGTAATCCCAAGTTTAGCGATATTCCGATCGTCATGTTATCTAGTAAGGATGGCTTATTCGATCGTGCTAAAGGCCGCGTGGTTGGCGCAGTGGAATACCTCACCAAACCCTTTACACGAGAAGACCTCTTATGCGCCATTCGAACACACCTGTTAGCGAAGAAAGCCAACAACGAACCGCTTTCATTGGATATCGAATAACCATGACTCTCATCCTCATCGCAGAAGATGGCCTACAAGCCATAGAATTAACCCATAGCAAAAAACCTAACTTAATTGTCATGGATGTCATTATGCCTAATCTCAAGGGGTTTCAAACCACACGTCATTTATCTAATGACCCAAGCAATATCCCTCTCGTTATCGTATCGTCTAAAAATCAAGAATCCGATAAACTCTGGGGCTTAAGACAAGGGGCGAAAGGTTATCTTGGCAAACCCATTACTGAAGAGTTACTTATGGCTGAAGTGAATAAATTACTAGGGCTCGCAGCATGAGCCAAATCAACACACCTTTAGATGTTTTCCAACTGCTTCGCAGCATTGAACAGCGAAGTCAGCAAGGAGGTAACCGATTATCTCAACAAGGTGATCGTCAAGGGTCGTGGACAGCGATTGATTTTAAATTAGCCCAGTTAAATTACTTAATTCCGTTAACTGAAACGCGGGAAATATTCCCTGTTCCTCAACAAATTACAGCTGTGCCCCACTCAAAATCATGGGTGTATGGCATTGCTAATTTGCGTGGTGAACTCTTACCTATTTTTGATTTGAAATGCTTCTTATTAGGCCAAAAGTCAAAAGTATCAAAGAGAAGCAAGGTGCTGGTGCTCAACCACCCAAACATCTATTCCGGCCTATTAGTCGATGATGTGTTCGGACTAAAACACTTTCAAGTACAGCCCACCCAAACAATGCAACAAAAAGATTGTGCGATTGCAGCTTATCTCAATGGAAGTATCACTCAAAAAGAAACCAGTTGGGACGTATTTAGTTTCCAAAAATTAGCGACCAATCAACGGTTTTTAAATGCTGCCAAATAATACTCAAGTTCTAGGAAAACGATTATGAACTCCTCAAGTAAGCTCTTCTATTCATCATTATTCTCCTCGAAGAATATCTTTAACTTGTTCTTAATGATGCTCTTTGCCGTAATAACAATTTATGCCATCTGGCTACTGGCATCAGACCAGCTTCCAATCTTTCTTGATAATAAAATACAATTTACCGGTGCGGTTGTGGCTGCATTATTAATCACCATCTTATTAACTGCCCATTTGAGTTATGTCCCATTAGATAAATTACAAGCCTCACTCGACGATATGGAGCTCCGCAGCCGGCAGAACCAAGATGCCATCGCCGACTCCGTGAATTTCACGATTGATGAATTACGTAACCTCGTCACTAAAATCAACACCACGACATTACAAGTCGCCTCTGCCGCACAAGAAACACAAGCGACCGCATTACACTTGGCAGATGCCAGTGACCACCAAGCACAACAAATTACCGAAGTAAGTACTGCCATTACCGATATGGCCAGCTCAGTCGAACAAGTCTCGCAAAATGCCAGCCAATCTTCCGATGTAGCAACACAGTCGGTAAATTTAGCGGCACAAGGTAACGAAGCGGTGAAAAAAGTCATCAATGGTATGGATACTATCCGCGAACAAATCCAAGAAACATCAAAACGGATTAAACGACTTGGTGAAAGCTCACAACAAATTGGCGACATCGTTGAACTAATCAACGATATTGCTGAACAAACCAACATCCTCTCACTGAATGCCGCCATCCAAGCCACCATGGCAGGTGAAGCAGGACGTGGTTTCGCCGTGGTAGCGGATGAGGTTCAACGTCTTGCTGAACGCTCAGGTAATGCGACCAAACAAATCGATGCCCTAGTGAAAACGATTCAAGGTGATACCAGTGAAGCGATTAACTCAATGGAACGCAGTACAACTGAAATCGTTACAGGTGCCAAATTATCACAAGATGTTGGTGCCTCTCTGGAACAAATTAAAGCCGTATCACACCGCCTTTCTTACTTGATTAATAACATCTCAGATGCAGCGAAACAACAAGCCAGTGCCGCTGTCAGTACCTCCGACAATATGAACGTGATTCAAGAGATCACCATGCAAACGTCAACCGGCACCAACGAAAGTGCAGCTTCTATCGGTCGTTTATTAGAGCTGACCAACGAACTACGTACCTCTGTTTCTGGCTTTAAATTGCCATCATAAAATGAATTCAAAGGCGATATACATGTTCGACATTGCGTTAACGCATTCATTTATTATCTGGGATAAATAATGGCTCAGATAAATAATGGTAATTACAGTGCCCTCGCATGGATTCAAAATGAAGTTCAGCAATCACTTGCTGATGCCTTACAGATACTCACGCGTTTTATTGATGACCCACAAGATGCTGGAGCCTTAGAACCCTGCATCACACAATTACATCAAGTCACTGGCATTATGACAATGCTCAATCTGCAAGGTGCCTTGCTATTGAGCCAAGAAATGTTGGCCTCTGCCACCAAAATTCATAGCCCGTCAGGCGACAACACTATCCAAATGCAAGACAGCTTATTGAAAGGCTTGTTATTGCTCCCTAATTACCTAAAACAAATTGGCCCAAACGTGAGTGACCATCCTCTACGTCTGATCAATACTATTAACGAATTACGCCTAAGCCGTGACGAAGCTGTCATCATACCTGACAGCCTCTTCAAGCCAAGCTTATCCATCCTCTTACCAAATGAAATTACCCCACAGCCACATGACGCAACGGCAAAAAGTAATATCACCATGGACAAAATGGGTCATATTTTTCAAATCTCATTAGTGAGCTGGATAAAAAATAATGACAGCAAAAGTCTTAACAAACTCTCTCAACTAGTCCATTACCTACGCATTAGCTGTACCCATGAACGCAGTATTATCCTATGGTGGGTTGCCGAAGGGCTTATCGAAGCACTCAATGACGGCGGTCTAATCGTTGATACTAAGAGTAAATTAAGCCTTGGAAAACTAAACGATCCGATTAAGTTACTCACCCAACATGATGAACAATATTTACTGTCTTTATTCCCGACAGAAGTCGTGTATCAATTACTATTGCTTATTGCACAATCAATCAGCTCTGGCACGCACGTTAATCTAATTAAAAAAGCCTTTAACCTAGACTTTTATGATCAGCAAATTCATCAAAAGATATACAGTTTTACAGATAATGCCTTAACCGAAGTCCGGGCTGGTATCTTAGAACAATTATTAGAAATCAAAGAACAGTTCGACCAACTTGACCGTGAAGATGCAGACGCTGCTAATGCTCTGGAAGAGCTCACTACACAGTTTTCGAGCTTAGCCAATTCACTTGACCTCATTACTGAAGAAACAGCCAGCCAATTACTACGCCAGCACCAAGAAGCATTAACCACAACCTTAAGTCGCAATGAATTACCAACCGAAAACCAGCTAATGGCCTTGGCTGATGATCTACTTCGCGTTGAAAATCTATTACATCAAACCAATCATGTTAGCAACCAACAAGATAACCAAAACGAAGAGCTGCAAAGCGCTGTCGTCGTCGAATGTCTCAACGAATTAGCCAATATCAAAGAAACGTTAATACTTGTTGAAAATAAACGTGTTAGCAATGACGATGGCATTCCAGAAACCGCTGCACAAATCGGCCTTATTGCCAGCAGTACATCAATGCTAAACCTTGTCGACACGACCCAATTGCTAGAAGGCACCGCAGCAAAAATGACAGAACGTCATAACAGTCAAAACGGTTTCACTGACAACGATTTTGGCTTACTGGCAGAGATCATTGCTGCCACAGAATTATACTTAGAAGGGCTTAGCCAACATGGCCAGCACCAAACGCAGTTCCTCACCCAAGCGCAATATCAACTCGACCATTTCGAGCAACTAGCGCGTGGTGAAGCCATTACTGACGATACTGTCCAAGATAGTACCGAAGTACAGCCCGAACAAGTCCCTCAGGCTGAAACCAGCGTTGATCGTTATATAGAACTACAACAAATGGTTGCACCTAATTTTGCTAAGGAAGAAGTCAATCTCGAGCTAGATGCATCAGAACCCGCCAGTGTCGCACCGGTTCCAAAACAAGAGACCAATGTCGATCTATATATCGAACGGCTTGCCATCACCAAACAACTTGTAGAACAAGAAATGAGTGAACCAGATGATATAGAGCCAGCACTCGAACTAGAAATAAGTAACTTGCCTGTAGCAGAACCCAATCTGCAATTTGCAGCAGGCATTGCCGAAGTCTTTATCGAAGAAGCCAATGAAGTCTTAGCAGAATTAGATCTGTTAATTCCTAACTGGCAAGCAACTCAAAATACAGAACATCTGGCGACTATTCGTCGCCATTTCCGCACCTTGAAAGGCAGCGGACATACGGCCGGCGCCGAAGTCATCGGCGAATTAGCTTGGTCAATGGAAGACTTGCTCAATCGCACGCTTGATAATCAAATCGAACTAACAGCCGCTGTTCAAAACGTTGTTATAGAAAGCCACCAACTCATCCCGTCACTACTCACACGTTTCACACAAGGTGATATGTCAGGGGAAGATGAAGTCAAAGCCATCCTCTCGGCTATTACTAGTTTGTTGTTCGCGCAAGCAAAAGAAACTGACACAACATATAGAGAATTACGTCAAATTTTCAGTGATGAAGCCTCTGACCATATCAGTGCATTCAAAGAGCAGATATCTAATGCAACATGGCCGTTCCGAATCACCGAAGGTGTCTTACAAGCTACGCACTCTCTCAAGGGCTGCGCCAAAGTAGCAGAGGTCAATGCCGTTGCAGAAATTTCTGATGCATTCGACAACACATTACGTCACTTTTATCAACAAGATGTCACACTAAACGAAACACAACTCGACAGTCTCAATAAAGGCGTTACCGATCTAGAACAGCTCATTGATGACGCTGTCATTGATCAAGACAGCCAACAACAAACCGATAATTTGTTAACACTAATTACCAATCTAGAAGATGAGCAATCAATCACAGACAATAAATCACACCGTATTGATCCTGAAACATTGTCTGTCTTTATAGAAGAAACGGATGAATTACTCGAACAATATCACCTATTATGTCAGCAATTACATCAACTACCAGAAGATGAAGGTTACAAGTCAGCCATACACTACACCTTGGCTAAGCTAACCGAAAATGCTAACTACGCAGAAGCTACTGAACTGAGCGACACCTACCAATTGTTATCTCGCTTAACCGCACAACCTGATATATCAGACTCCTCTATCTCGACGTTATTAGAGCAGGGAGCAACACAAGTCAATGACATTATTAAAGACTTGAAAGAAGGCCGTAACCCATCTGATATCGAAGACTACACCGCTCAAGTCGAATACTATTTCGATACCCTACGCACCTTTCGCTTCAAAACACCTGAAATAGAACAAGCAGCCGCTGAAATCGATGATGATCTCCTTGAAGCCTTTACTGAAGAATGTGCCGAATTATTAGAGTCCAGCGGCGCAGCCATTAAACAATGGCAGAAAAAACCGAACGACAACGAAGCGGCACAGCAATTACAACGTGATCTCCATACTTTAAAAGGCAGCTCACGCTTAACAGCTATCACTCCTCTTGCCGATCTAACACACCACACTGAATCACTTGCAATCATGGCTCGTGACAATAAATGTGACACTGATGATAGATTCTTTAGTTTATTACAACGTTGCCAAGATCGCTTAGCGGATATGCAAGATCAACTCAGCCAACGTAGCAGTATCATGTTGGCCGACGATCTCATTGCAGAAATAGATCAATTCAGTGGTAAGTCTTCTCCCAATAACGCTGATATTAACATTACTCAGCTAATTCCAACCATCGGCATATCAACTGAAGTCGAACAAGTAGTACCCGCACCCACAAAACCAACAACAGGCAATACAGAACAAGTCCGTGTTAAAGCCGAATTACTCGACTTCCTCACCAATTTTGCCGATGAAGCCAACATTTCACGCGACCGAGTGAGTCAGAAAAATACGGCTATGCACCAACAGCTCAGTAAAATGGAATCGACTGTCGAGCGCCTACAAGAACAATTACGTAAATTAGAAATGGAAACCGAAGCCCAGACCCTATTCCGTTACGAAGGCATTGTGAACCAAGGCCGCTCAGAATTCGATCCACTTGAACTTGATCGCTTCTCACAAATGCAACAACTGTCTCGTGGCTTAACGGAAAGTGTCACCGGTTTACATGACATTACCCGCTCTATCGAAGGCATGATTCATGAATCCGACGCCATCCTAGTTCAGCAATCACGGCTCAGCACAGACTTACAACAAAGATTGATGAATATCCGCTTATTACCATTCAATGGCCTGGTACCTCGTTTTGAACGTATCGTTCGCCAAACTAATGACGAAATAGGTAAAAAATCTGAATTGATCGTTTACGGCGCGGATAGGGAGCTCGATAGAACGATCCTAGATCATATCGTCGCCCCCATTGAGCACATCCTACGTAATGCCATTTCACACGGTATCGAAAGCGAAAAAGAACGTAAGCAGGCAGGGAAAGATGACGTTGCAACACTGACTTTAACCATCACCCGTGATGGCTCAGAAATTCTCATTACACTTTCCGATGACGGTAGAGGCATTGATGTCGAAAAAATTCGTGAAAAGGCCTTGGCCAAAAACTTAATCAACCCTGACAAGATGCCGAGCGATAAAGAACTCATCCAACTCATTTTACATTCAGGATTCAGTACCGCTGACGATGTGTCACAACTTGCCGGGCGTGGCGTCGGTATGGATGTCGTCAATAGTGAAATTCGAACTCTAAAAGGGCGCTTATCAATCCAATCCGTTCCAGGACAAGGTTCCAGCTTCAATATTCGTCTACCTTTAACCCTGTCTGTCATGCAAGCACTTTTAATTGGCTGTGCAGAAGACCAATACGCTTTTCCACTCGCATCAGTTCATGCTTGTGAGCGTATTTCAGTACAAAAAGTCAAAGGATTACTCGCTCAAGGCGATGATGCAAGATATGAATTCAATGGTACCGACTATAAGTTTATGGCCCTCGCGAGCTTGCTCAACCGGCCTTTCAGACTACAAGACAAACATGCACCACAACTGCCACTACTCCTCTTCAACTCTGAAGAAGTGCAGGTTGCACTCGTTGTTGACTCAATTAATAGCAGCCGTGAAATCGTCCTAAAATCTGTTGGCGAACAGCTCGGTTATATTGCTGCCATTAATGGGGCAACGATTTTAGGCGATGGCCAAGTTGTCTTTGTACTCGATATTCGAACCTTAGTGAATACTGTAGACAAAACCATTGCAGCAGATAACCTACTCAACAGCGCCATTTCAACATTAGAACCGATCCGAAACCGCTTGCCTGTTGCCATGGTCGTAGACGACTCTCTCACCATGCGTAAGGCCTCCTGTAACCTATTAAAACGCCATGGCTTCGAGGTGATTACCGCTCGTGACGGTATTGATGCCGCTACCTTGCTGAATGAACAAATACCCGATGTCATTCTACTCGACGATGAAATGCCTCGAATGGATGGATTTGAATTTGCTACCTTGGTCAGAAATGATGATCAATTTAGTCATATTCCCATCATGATTACATCGCGTACCGGAGACAAACATCGTAGCCGTGCCCGTAAAATTGGTGTTAATGCATATTTAGGTAAACCATACCAAGAAGGCGAATTAGTCGATACATTACAAAACTTGCTGGGTGCAAAATACCCAGGCCATGATTAAATAAAACGCATAATCAGGAATTCAAAATGGCTGAACTTTCTACTGACTTTATTCCTTGCAAGCTTATTCCGCTCCAACAATATTACTTGTTATTGCCGAATACGACTATTGCTGAAGTTATTCCTATGCCTAGAATTAACCTAGCTGAGAATAAGCCGAACTATTGTATCGGCCAGTATCAATGGAATATCCACCAACTCACCATCCTTGATCTTGAAAATCTAGTCGAAGATGAAGATGGCCATAGTCTTGAAGCCAACAAACTTTGCATCATTTACAGCATTAATCCAGATAACAAACTACAAGCCTACGCCTTACCCTGTCATGGTGCGCCCCAACCTATTCACCTTAATAAGACGACCCTTAAATTAGTCGATGACGATGACAAAACCTCAGAATTTTTACATTGTCGCACTCATATCGGTAATAAAATCGCCTATATTCCGAACCTCGATAAACTGGAAGAGCTCGTTCTACAACACCGTTAGAAAATGAAAAATCAGCCATTAACCATAGACTTTTTAGTTTATGATAACGCCATGGTTTTTCTAACAAACGACGGCTATGCAGCCTTCTCCTCCTTGTCCCTATATTCAGCTATGCTGCTGACAGTCAATCACTTGAACAACAACGCACCCAATTTCAACAAGCACTTAAAGCACTGCAAAATGGACAGTTGACCCAGTCTCACACCCATAAAAAGCAACTTGGTGGCTACTAAAAAGTTATCTCGAATATCGCTACCTTCACGGCACTACAAGGAACGATGCGATAGCGAGTAAGTCGTGCGAGCGGCCAGAAGGCCGTTGGTCATGACAGCCTCTTTCGTAGCGTAGAGAACAATAGTGCAGTCATGATATCCTCACTCCGTCAGTCGCTTGAGAGCCGCTGCGTAGCGAGGTGACGAGGACGTCTGGTGAGCATGGTCGTCGTCGAACGGAGTGGAGTTAAACCAGGGATAGATTAATGCTTTATCGAGTACGACGACACGCTAGAGGGCACATCTCAATACACTTCACCCCGATAGCCTTGCCCAATTTATTAAGCAAAACCGCCACAGCTTCTACGCTAATAGATTACGTAACGTTTGGTTAGACAAACTGGCCAAAAATAAACAGTGGTCACATTACCTCAAATATTATCAATCCCCTCAAAATGCAGCTCGCCAATGCGCAAGACTCGCCGCGCTCATCAATATTGGTAAACAACAAGCACTTAAATAGCCCCCCATGCTTTGGTTAACCGGACAATCTCATCACAAAAATTGTGATGCGCCTTTCCGGTTCTTCGGAAGTAAAGGAAAATTGACTGAGAAATTACGTTGGCAACGTATGCATCAAAAACCACTCGATCAGCTTCGGCTCATGCCATCACAAACGCCGGTAATCCTCCCGTTTTTAACTGAAGCTAAAAGTAGAAGTTATGCTGCCATTAGCGGTGGCCTGCCTCCGTTAGCTTT
>SCLE01434896.1:0-23577 GCA_004367955.1 Bathochordaeus stygius | reverse complement strand
GTGTGCTTTTTTCATGAATGTTCTCCTGCTGGTAAGCATAAGAGAAAATTCCACTTTTGACTTCAATTATTTTTCGGGGGGATTACCTGTTCTGATTTATTACGGCCTATGTAAAATCAAGGAACTCTTGGCCAAGATTCCAATGTTTCATGTGATCGGGGTTAGAATCCAATAATGACTTTAACTCTGGATAGTCAGTTAACCTCACATCGTCTAAAGCTTTAAATGTGGGAAATAACGCCACAGGTTTAGGAATTGCCATATTTTTCTTTAAATGCCGTAAGAATTAGTTTATGGGGCTATCTATTATGTCCAATACTATATTGGACATAAGTAAAGTTAAGCTAATGCGTAATCAATAACATAAGTTAGAATTTGCTCGTTGTGTTGAACATAACGAGCTGTCAATGATAGTCCTGAGGTAACTAGGGTCAATCACAGCCTGGGCAGCAATATCCTGCAATTTTGCATTAGCATTATCAGCAAGTAGTAACTCTTCAGGGAGCAAGGCACTGATTAAAATACCATCTTGCACACCTTTAATCGCTTCGACATTACCAATCCAGGTAATATCAGCCAGATAAGGTACTTGCTGCTCAAGTTGGTCGACCAGTTTCGCTATGCGTGACAAAGTGTCAGTGTTAAATACCTGTTCAGTTTGCAGCAGAATAAAAACAAAATCGTCATTGCCAAACGTTTGTTTAAATTCATCCATTCTAAGTTGAGTGTCATCATCCTCCAGGAAAAAGATTTCATTTGAGTTGTCTGTCTTTAATTTGGGCAATTGACTCAATGCAGCCATGGTGACAATGATCACCAGACTTAAGCTAATAAGTCTGTATCTTAGTATTAAATCGACTAGCTTACTGTACATAATTTACGATCACTTACTACCTAGTTATGCGTTGAGTGGTCGTATGATACTACCCATACGACGGCAGATGTTCACCGTATCCTGTCATATTACTTTCTCGGACATAGACTCTCCTGCTTTGAGTAGATACCCAGCATCAATTGGCATTTAATAGCTCGCTATCTTGCAACTTAACTTCAGATGTCCTTTTATCATGAAAATAAATGAACCTATCGCAATTATTGGCCTGACATGTCGCTTCCCTGATGCACCTGACCTGAATACCTTCAAGGATAACCTTTTGGAGGGACACGATGCCATTCGTCCGATGACAGCAGAAGATGTCGCCAGGCAAGGTATTAACCCTGAATTAATGACCGAACCAAACTTTATGAATGCTGGGACATTGATTGAAAATCCTGCTAGTTTTGATTATGCCTTTTTTGGTTTGTCGCCCAAAGAAGCTGAACTGATGGATCCACAGCATCGTTTGTTTTTGGAAGAATGTCGAAAACTGATGGATATAGCCAATCTAAGCAGAGGAGCATTAAATATTGGTGTTTATGCAGGTTGCCGACAAAGCAGTTATCAAATGATGCTACCCGCTATTAAACCTGAACATATTACCCAGACTGAAACGTTCCAACAGTTGATGGGCAATGATAAATATTATCTTGCAACTCGCGTTGCCTATCAATTGAACCTGAATGGACCTGCAATGAGTTTGCAAACAGCCTGCTCTACCTCATTGGTGGCTGTGCATCAGGCATGTCATGCCTTACGCAATGATGAATGTGATGCAGCCTTTGCAGGCGGTGTGGGTGTTTCTTTTCCTCAAGGCATGGGCTATCAGTCATCAGCTGGCATGATCTTCTCCAATGATGGAAAATGTCGACCTTTTAGTGCTGAGGGCTCAGGCATTGTGGCAGGTAATGGCTTGGGTGTTGTCTCCTTAAAAAGACTGCAATATGCCATTGATGATGGCGATATCATCCATGCTGTGATTAAAGGATCTAGCCTGTCAAATGATGGCAGAGCCAAACTTGGATTCACTGCCCCTGGTAAAGCTGGTCAACAAAAAGCGATTAAAGCAGCTTTTAAAAACAGTGGTATTGTTCCTAATGATATTGGTTTATTGGAAGCCCATGGTACTGGTACCCCCCTTGGTGATCCATTGGAGTGCAAGCCATTGGTGAAATCTATCAGGCAGCAGGTGTACCACAACAACACTGTGCTTTAGGTTCAGTCAAAGGCAATATAGGCCATCTGGACACAGCAGCAGGCATTGCCAGCTTGATAAAATCAGTGATCGCGGTAAGAGATAATATTATGCCGCCCAGCTTGCACTGTCTGCCTAGTAACCCAAATATTGATTTTACAGCAACGTCTTTCTACCTTTTAGCAGAATCCCAGCACTGGCCTCAACACTTTAAACAACGCATTGCTGCTGTCAGCTCGTTTGGTATTGGCGGCACCAATTGTCATATGTTGGTGCAACAGCCTCCTGAACAATCACAGCTTAAGGCTAACGCGTCAGAACCTGAGCAAATGCAGATTTTGGCTATCAGTAATCATCATGAAGATAATACGCTACTGCAAGCAAAAAATTATCTTGATGCCTTAAATCAAAACCAAATTGCTGCCCAATGTCGAACTGCTGCCTTGAAGCGACAACATTTTTCATCAAGGCTTGCAATTTATGGCAAGAATCAGCAGGAACTAGAACAGGCATTAACAGCAAGCTCAGTCCACACAGCTAAGAACAATGCCAAAACTGCTTGGATGTTTTCTGGTCAAGGCAGTCAACAAACAGGTATGGGGCAAAGCTTATACCAATCTCAGCCCGTATTTAAAGATGCTATTGATTACTGTGATCATCAGTTTGCCAATGCAGGGATTGATAATGTCAAACAGGTCATGTTTGATGAAAATTATTCAGAGCAGTTAAACACCACCTTATACACACAACCTGCCCTGTTTAGCTGGCAGTATGCAATGACTAAATTATTACAGCATTGGGCAATTAGCCCTGATTTTGTTGTAGGTCATTCAATAGGTGAATTTGCAGCCAGTGTTATTGCAGGCCATCTGACGATTGATTCAGCTATTCAACTGGTCTCTCATCGCGCATCACTAATGCAGAATACAATGCCTGAGGGCAGCATGTTGGCAGTGCGGACTGATAAAGCCACATTAGAGGCAATTCTAAACAATAATAATGACATTGCTCTGGCTGCTCATAACACTGAACAGGCGTTCACTATCAGTGGTTCGGATAGCAGTATAGAAGCCATTAGTCAGGATTTGCAAGACACAGGTGTTGTATATAGAAAACTGACCGTTAATCGTGCATTTCATTCGGCTGCAACTAACAATATCAAAACGGATTTTTATGCCCATACTATTGACTTGTCCACACCCAAATCAAAGAATAAAAAACAGCCAGTTCTTTATTCATCGTTGACCACAGAGAAAACGACATTAGGTGATCTAAGCACAGATTATTGGTATGCGCAGCTTAATCAACCTGTCCGTTTTTATCAGACTATACAGTCACTGGTAGAAGAAAAACCTGAAGTGATAATAGAGATAGGGCCTGATGGCAGCTTCCATTCCTTGCTGCAAAATCAGCAGCTGTTTGATGACAATACAATTATTAGCACAACATCACAGCAACATGTCGCAGGGCTGATTTCAGAACTATATTGCCTTGGCTATGACCAGCCATTAGAAAATTATTATAAGAAAACAGCTACCGCTTTTGCTGAAATGCCAGCATTGCTATTTACAAGCAATAGATGTTGGCCTGAATTGAACATAGATCAAGCAGCACAACAGCCAGACCTTCCACTTTTTAATGCCCATGGTAGAGGACAACCAGCTACTGCTAAATCTACAAAGGACGTGCAATTATGGCAATGGCAATGGCAGCCCTTGCCACCACTTTATCAACAACAGTTACAGCGCCTTGAACAAAAAAGTCAACAAAAGTGGTGTGTCGTTGGTAGTGGTTCGACAGCAGCAACATTGCTGGAACTGATTCAATCAGCAGGCCACCATTGTGATTTGGTTGGGCAGCCACCAGAATCGCAATATGATCGCATAATTGACACTCGCTTATTAGCATTTGACGGCAGTTTTGATCAGGGTTTGCAACTATTACATAGCGCTGCTGAGCATCTGGTGTCCTTGGGATATTATGCTGACAATCATCCAGATTGTCAGATTACGACTCTGCTTGCCAGCTCATTGTCAGCTAGTAGTGATAACAGTAATCCTCATCAAGATAATCCCCTATGGGCATTTATGAACCTCTGTCGTACTTATGCCAATGAACGACCACGATTAAACCATAGCTGTCTGGATATTATTGATAATGACATTACTGAAAGCACTATCACCTTATTACAGCAGGCTAATGAATTAGGCGCAGTACTGTCATTGCGTAATGATAAGCTCCATTCGTTGCACATAGAGAGCCAACCATTTGATTTGCCAGTAACTGAAATTGATTGGAAAAGTGACCATTTCACATTAATAGCAGGTTTGGGAACAGTTGCTACTGGTTTGGCACAATGGTTAGTAGGCAAAGGCTGTGACAAGTTGGTGTTTATTGTGCGTAAGGCCATAAATAGCCAGCAGCAGGAGCTTGTCGATTATTTGCTGTCTCAAAGTGTGACAGTGCAAATTCTGCAAGCCAGCCTAACCTCACAAGGCGCTTTATCCAAAGCATTTGAGGATTTGGGTATAACTGTTGATCGCGTATTTCATACTGCACATGCAGGTGTACAAAAGTTACATCCTCTTGAAGATATCAATGCCTTTGATGGTTCATTGCCCGTCAAAATTTCTGGCAGTCTAAACTTGTATCAACTATTAAAAGATCAGCCATTACGCATTTTCTGCATGTTTAGTTCCGTGACCAGTGTCATGGCAATGCCGGGAGCCAGTGGCTATGCAACATCCAATGCATGGCAAGATGCATATGCAGCCCATCTCCGTGCTGAGGGTGTACCTGCATTAACCATTTCCTGGGGCCAGCTGATGCTATCAAGAAAGTCCCAGCATATTGCGCAAGTTGATAAAACAGGGATCACAGCCCTGTCCAGCGAACAAGCTTTCTCGATTATGGAGTGCCTAATTGCAAATGATCTCTCTGCTGTGTCGCCTATTATCTTTGATGCAGCAGTATTAGGCCGCAATGTTGAAATATTACCAGCCAGTTTGCCTTGTTTAAAAACAGCATTGGCGGTAGATACGCCAGCAACATTATCAACGTTGCCTAATCTCAGTGAACTTGATCATCTTGATTATCAGCAAAAACAACAAATAATTAAGCAATATATCCATCAATTGATCAGTGATCGACTTAAGTTCAATCGTGACCAATTGGATCCAAAGCGGTCCTTAACTGAACAAGGCGTAGATTCACTGGTATTTCTTGAATTAGTGCAACTTATTAATCAGCAGTTACAACTTAATCTGCCTGCCACCATAGGCTATGAATATGACACTGTAAATGCCTTGTCCGCTCATATCACATCACAAATGAGTCAGGCTGATATCGTATTTAGCGAACAGAATGCAAAAACACAAATGACCATTGTTGCTGATCCTGAACAACGGGTTCAACCTTTCCCACTGACCGATTTACAACAGGCCTTTTGGATAGGCAGGTTGGATGGTTTATCACTTGGCAGTGTTTCCTGTCACCAATATGTTGAACTTGAACTGGAAAACCTTGATCACACGCGTTTGGAGACAGCCTGGAACAAATTAATACAACGCCATGAAATGATGCGCTGCATTATTTTATCGTCTGGTCAGAACCAAATTTTACAACAGGTTGCTCATTACCCTGTCATCTATCGTGATTTAACCTCAATTGGCTCTGAAAAACGCGATGGGGTCTTGAAAGAGGTTCGTGACAGGATGAGTTTTCAGGTGTTTAATCCTCAGCAATGGCCTTTGTTTGAATTGTCAGTCAGTCAAGTTACTGAACATATTATCCGCGTCCATCTGGATATGGACTTATTGGTATTTGATATACAAAGTTTTCGTATTATTTATGCAGAACTCTATGCATTGCTAGAAGATCAACATGCTCAATTACCAGTACTAAACCTGTCTTTCCGTGATTATCTGTTAGCTGAAAAGAAACAAGAAGACAGTAGCAGTTGGCAACAGGCCAAATCATTTTGGATGGCACGTTTGGATCAGATTCCTAATGCGCCTGACTTGCCTGTTATCAAACAATTAAAGCCGGCTGAACGAGCACAATACCGCACCCTCGATCATCGCCTGTCCCCTGCTGCCTGGCAAAGGCTACGTAAATATGCCAATCAGTTTGGCCTTACTGCAAGTAGCGTATTACTCACTGCCTATACTCAGGCCTTGGCTCTGTACAGTAAGTCTGCTGAATTTACGATCAATGTTACCTATTTTAATCGCAAGAATGTACATGAACAGATTATGGATATCTGTGGTGACTTTACTTCATTGATGTTATTACCTGTTGCCAGCCGCTCTCAAGCCTTATTTTATGATGAAGCCAAGCGTATTCAAGGTGATTTATGGCAAGCACTGAAAAACCGCGATTTTAATGGTATTCGTGTAATGCGAGAGTTAGGGCGTCATCGCCAAGCGAGTGCAGACAGCATTGAAATGCCCGTGGTTTTCACCAGTATGATTGGTATGGACTTTGACGATCCATCAAGACCTGATTGGCCATTAATGAGTAAACAGGTATACGAAATTAATCAGACACCACAAGTCTGGCTCGATTATCAGGCCTCTGAATATGGTGACGCCTTAATGACACGCTGGTTTGTCACTGAAGACATGTTTGAAACTGAAACTATTGAAGGTTTATTTGCAGTATATACCCAATTATTAGAACAACTGGCTGATGATGAAGCTGTTTGGCAACAAATTACACCCGATCTGAGACTACAACAGCAACAAGTACTTTATCAACAACTATTAAGTCAGCAAGTGCTGGATACTTCACTATTAATGCCACAGCTGGTGCAACAGCAGATGACGACCCTCCCCGAACAAGCTGCCATCATTTTTCAGGAAAAAACAATTAGCTATGATGCCTTGCGTGTACAAGTTAATACATTAGCTCACTATTTGATTGAGCAAGGTTTGTCAGCCTCTGAACCTGTTGCTGTACTTATGCCAAAGCAAGCACTGTCTATTATTGCTGCTCTCGCCATTCAATCAGCAGGTGGCTGTTATGTACCTATCAATAGTGAATATGATAATGTTCGTCTGCAAAGTATGCTGACTGAATTATCTCCCTTTGCCATACTCACAGCAGGACTGTCACTGTCTACTGATTACAACTGCCCTGTAATTGATCTCAATAATCTTGACCTTAGTAACTACGATGATACTGCACCGGAAACAAGACAAACTGCTGATCAGCTTGCCTACATTATTTACACCTCGGGTAGTACAGGTCTTCCTAAAGGCGTGATGCTGAATCACACTATGCCTATTAACACCCTTACTGCATTGAGTAAAAAGCTTGATATCACTGCTGATGATCGGACATTAGCATTGTGTGCTTGCCATCATGATATGTCGATTTTTGACAGCTATGGTATTTTGGCTAATGGTGGCAGCGTTATTTTCCCCGATCCTGCCCACTTATATGATGCAGAACACTGGTTAACATTACTGGAAAAACATCAGCCTACGATCATTAATGCTGTGCCTTCATTTATTTCAATATTAGTGGATACCCTATCAGAGAACAATAAAGCATTGCCTGCACCCAGACATATAATGATGGGCGGTGACTGGGTTCCAATCAGCCTGGTACAAAGGCTTAAAACCTTATGGCCAGACTGTCAATTATATAGTATTGGTGGCCCAACTGAAACAGCCATTGTTTCTACTCATTATGCTATTGGTGATATTGACCCTGCATGGACATCAATTCCTTATGGAAAACCGCTAGCCAATCAAAGTTGTTATTTATTAACACCTGATGGTCGTGACTGTCCGGCAGGTGTGGTAGGCGAAATCTGCACTGGTAATATGGCACTGTCCTTAGGTTATTGGAATGATCAGCAACTGACAGATCAACGTTACCAAACACATGCTTTGACAAGTGAGCGTCTGTTTAAAACAGGTGATCTTGGCTGCTTGCGGCCTGATGGCCATCTGGAGATTATAGGTCGCCTTGATAATCAAATAAATCATAATGGCCTACGCATTGAACCTAGCGAAATTGAGTCTGCTATCAGTCAGCATCCTGATATTAAAGAAGCTGTTGTGCTCCATATTGGTCAGGTCAATAAACAATTACAAGGCTTTATTAGCAAGTCATCCTACCCTCATAATACTGTTGATAGTATTAGATGGACAGATGTTAATAAAGTAGCCAATAAAGCTAGTAAAAAGCCACCTGCCGATTTTGATGTTGAACAATATTCAGCCCGCTTTGCTAAGATGGAACAACTCAGTACTTGGGTGATGATCGCAACCATTCAATCAGTAGGTTTACTGACAGCACCACATCAACAAAGCACAGCGGATGAAGTAGTTGCCGCTTTGAATGTCAGTCCAAATTACCAGAAAATTTTATTGAGCTAGATTAATGTGCTGGTCGAAGATGGCTTTATTGAATATGGTCAGGCAGCGCAGATTATTGCAACAGATAAAATTGTTGAAGTAGAACAACATCAACAGTTACGCCAGCAAATTGCTTTGGAAGTCGAGCATGACGGCACCTCCTCTGAACAACGTTTATGGTCACTGTTCAGTCGCTGTATTAATAAGATTGATCAATTGCTAACGGGTGAATTTAACCCCTTATCGCTGATGTTCGAAGATGGTAAAACTGACTTCGCAGAAAGCCATTATCGCGAAAATATTGTTTCGCAGCATTTCAACAGTGTCGCAGGTAAAACAGCTAAGGCTATTTTAGACGCAAACAGTCTGTCTGGTGAGTTGAAAATTCTGGAGTTTGGTGCAGGAATTGGCAGCGTGACCCACGAGATTCTCAACAATATACCCACGCGCGATTTTATTTATGATTTTACTGATATCTCTCCCTACTTCCTTGATAATGCCAAAGAAATGTTTGGCGACTGGCCACAACTGCGTTATCGCCATTTTAATATTAATGAAGAACCTGGCCTACAACAATTTGAATTAGGTAGCTATGATTTAATTATTGGTGCCAATGTTTTGCATGATGCTGTCAATGTACATGCCAGTATTGCCGCTCTCCGCCGCTTATTAAAACCTGATGGTTACCTAATGCTGGTTGAAGGGACAACTAATCCAAGGTTCCAAATGGTGAGCTTGGGTTTTGTCGAAGGTTTGACACATTACGAAGACGAGCGTGTCAAAACCTCATTACCTATGATCAGTGCGTCATTATGGCAGCAACATATGATAAAAGCTGGCTTTAAACAGGCTGCCAGTTTCCCTCCTGAAAATAATATTGTAGAAAAAATGAATTATCACCTCATTATTGCCGAAAATAATGGTGAAAATAGTGCTTTTGATAGTGAAGACCTCGCTGATTGGCTACGACAAAAATTGCCTGAGGCCATGATCCCCACACACTGGCATCATCTCGACAAAATGCCCCTGTCACTCAATGGCAAAATCGATCGTTTGATAATAGAACAAGCCATTAATAGCAATAAGGTAGAGACAAAATCGACACAAAAAGTATTGCAATCTGAATCTGCAAGGCTATTAGCTGAAATCTGGCAATCAGTATTAAACACCGAAGTTGATTCAGAACAAGCCAATTTCTTCTCGCTAGGTGGTGACTCATTGTTAATGACGCGGTTGAGTAACCGTATTCAACATCAATTCCAGGTATCACCTGATCTGGTCACCTTATTACGCAACCCTGTATTAGCTGATAAGGTGCAGTTAATAGAAAATGCCATGCTAGCTGTGGCAACCCATGAAGATAATGAGTCTCATAACTTTGAAGAAGGTGTTATTTAATAAAATGAATCAGATTCTGCCAGAAATACCAGACAGAGCGCAGCCAGAAGATGAAGTTGCGGCATTAAAACGAATAGCTAAACAACGTAATATCAGGCTGTGGGTTGATGAACAGAGCCAGCTAAAATACAGCGCGCCCAGAGGTGCCTTGACTGTTGAAATTAAACAGGCTCTGGCACGTCATAAACCGCAGTTAATACAGGATCTGTCTATTAATGTTATTACTGGCGTTGCGTCTGAATTAAGTCCTGCACCAGATCAGCGTTATCAGCCCTTCCCCATGACCCCATTACAACAGGCTTATTGGGTAGGTGAATATGGTGGTTATGCTCAAACTTGTACACCTTGTATTTTTCACCACGTTAAGTTTATTTCAGCTGTATCGTCAGAGCAGTTGACACGGGCTTTATATTATCTTCAGCACAAACATGAAGTCTTACGTTCTCGTTTTTTTTGCGGATGGTACACAACAGATAGCACAACCTGGTGATAATATTTGTCAGCCTATTATTAGTGACTTACGTAATAAAGACTTGCCCGTTGCCCTGAGAACTACTGATAAACTAGTTCAGAAAATGTCTGAACGAATCCCTGAATTAGAGCAAGGCCCTCCTCTTGCTGCTAATTTGATTCATCTGCCTGGAGAAGATCACTTATTAGTGTCAATTCGCTTAAATGTGATCGACGGCCCATCACTAAAAATTATTTTTCATGATTTACTCAATGCCCTGTTTTCACCAGAAGCTGCTGTTCAACAAGTCAACACCATTGATACAGCAACAAGTCTAAGTTTTCGTGACTATGCATTGGCCATTAAAGATTACCAGAATGAATCAAGTGTTGCTTTTTGGCAGAAAACGTTAGCAACATTACCTTCTGCACCTGAGCTGCCTACAACAGGTGAATCACCGCAACATTCAAGTTTTACGAGGTTACAAGGAAAGCTCGATAAGTCACGCTGGCAAAAACTAAAACAACGATCAGCTGAATTAGACGTTTCCATTAACGTTGTTCTACTCAACTTATATGCTGCTGTATTAAGGCCATGGTCTCAAAACAAACAGTTTTGTTTGAATATGCTGCTTAATTTCCGCCCTTTTTACCATCCTGAAATGGCAGTATTGACGGGAAACTGTACCAATAATACCTTGATAGACTGCCAAAGCGAAGGCAGTTTTTTACAACAGGCCAAGCAATTACAGGAACAACTGACCCAAAAAGTAGAGCATGCTAATATTTCTGGTGTTTCTCTGCTTAGACAATTACAACAGCAAAATCAAAGTGACAAACCCGCTGTCCCCTTTGTCTTTACCAGTGGTGTTGCAGCCACAACCACTAACAAGAACACTACGTTCAAACATGCCGACAAGATGGAGATTGTCAGCAACCATTTACAAACACCACAGGTTTGGCTTGATCACCAGGTAGTTGAAAATAATGATGAACTACTTTACTTCTGGGATTATGTTGATGATATTTTCTTGTCTGGCATCCAACAAACTATTTTTCACTATTACGAAAAATGCTTGCATGCATTAGTAGATGACAATAACTGGCAGCACTTGCCTGTCAGCAGTGAAAACCAGCCATTACCAGACATAAGGTATCTAACTGTCCCAGCTCAAGCTGAAAATCTGGCACAATTATTACAGCAGTGTGTACAACTATCACCCGATGCTGTTGCATTAATATCCGATGATAAACAACTCACCTACTCTCAGTTATTTGAGCAGGTTAAGTGTGCGGCTGGTAATTTGCAGGCACGTGGTGTTAAAGCACAATCACTGGTTGCCATTCAAATCGCAAAAAGTCAGCAACAAATGATTGCCATTATGGCTGTTACATTCTGTGGTGCTGCCTGGCTACCACTGGATATTCGCAGCCCTCATGCACGTCGTGAACATATACTGAAACACAGTGGCTGCCAGTTTGTAATTACTGAGTTAACACAGCAGAGCTGTGCACAACGTATTACCATGGGGTCTCTACAGTCATCAACCGCTCATTATCAATCTGTCGATGCTCAGGCTGATGATATTGCCTATGTGATCTATACCTCAGGTTCAACAGGACAACCCAAAGGGGTTGTGACCACTCATGGTGCTGTGCTGAATACTATTTTTGATGTGAATCGGCGTTTTGATATCACTAAAGATGATCGCATTATTGCACTCTCTGCAGCCAGTTTTGATTTAAGTATTTATGATTTATGGGGCAGCGTCGCTGTTGGTGCTTCCTTGATTATACCTCCTGATACGCCTCATCCTGAGCCTTTATCTTTAATTCAGCAGTGTCAATTGCATCAGGTCACGGTCTGGAACTCCGTACCCGCATTGTTGGATATGGTGTTGGCGATACAGCCAACTAAAGGTCAGCCAGATTCCAACTCAAAGGCATTGACTTCATTACGGATTGCTATGCTAAGTGGTGACTGGATCCCCTTGAAACTAGCTACAAAAATCCACGAAGACTATCCTGATATTGAGCTGTATAGCTTAGGTGGTGCTACTGAGGCTTCAATTTGGTCCAATTACTTCGCTGTTAAGCAATTAGAACCAGGATGGACTTCTATTCCTTATGGTTATCCCTTAACGGGCCAACAACTTTATGTACTGGATGACAATCATGAACTTTGCTTGACTGGGGTGACAGGCGAGATACACATTGCAGGTAAAGGTCTAGCTGAAGGTTATTTAAATGATAAAACCAAAACAGAGAGCAGCTTTTTTACGCATAAATCTGGTATCAGACTTTATGCAACAGGCGACTTAGGTCGTTATCGCGATGGCTATGGGATTGAATTTTTGGGGCGTAAGGACTTCCAACTGAAAATTCGTGGCTACCGCATAGAAGCAGGTGAAGTTGAGTCGCAATTAACAAAAATCGCAGGTGTTAAAGCTGCCTGTGTGTTTGCTGTTACTCATAATGACAATCCTAATCTGGTTGCCTGCTATACAGGTCAGGAAAAAACGGAAGCAGAATTTAAAACCATCCTGGCAGAGCATCTACCAGCCTATATGTTGCCTGTTCTCTATTTACACCAGCCGCAATTGCCATTAAATAGCAATGGCAAAATAGATCGTGAACAGCTACGCCAACTCACATTGTCTTATATCAACGGTAATGTTCAGACAAATTCATTAGCAGAACAACTTGCTGCTTCTGATCGTGACCATAATCCACTGGCTATCATCTGGCAAAACACCACTGGCCATCTACCAACAGAGAATGAGAATTTTTTCCAGCATGGTGGCAATTCACTATTGGCTGTGCATTTATTAAATGAAATTAATACAGAATTTAATATCGATATTCGTTTGGCAGATATATTTAACACACCAACCTTTGACGGGTTATTTAAATTAATTCATCATGTTAAAGGTAGTTTATAATGTTATTTCTATATTAAATGCAGTTACTAAATTATTGTAATAGTCTATTTTCAAAGAGTACCTAGACAAATGAAAAATCACGATAAAGCCCTACCCTATGTCAGCCCAAAAACAAATGCAGTGCTGGATTTATTTTGCCTTCATTATGCGGGTGGTAGTATTGCTGTGTTTAGAGAATGGGACAATATTTTCCCAGATTGGATCGCAGTACGCCCTCTTGAGTTGCCTGGCAGAGGCTCACGTATTGTTGAACCATTATTAACTGATCCTGAAATACTGATAACACAATTGACCGAAACAATACGATCCAGCATTCAACGTCCTTGGGCATTATTTGGTCATAGTTTAGGTGCTGCACTGGGTTATCGTATTTGTCTTAATCTACAAAACGAAGTCCCACCTTTGGGCTTTTTCCCTGCGGGGCGACATGCACCTACCATGCATGACCCGGCTCCCAGGCGTGCTCATTTATCAGATTTAGATCTGATCGAAGCTGTGCGTGCCCTGAAAGGATCGCCGGATGAAGTACTGGAAAATAAAGAACTAATGGCTTTATTACTGCCTATGATAAGAGCTGATTTTTCCTTAAGTGAAACCATCCAGAAAATGAAAGCACCTTTGCAATTGAACTGCTTAACACACGTTTTTGGCGGTAGTGATGATTCTGAGGTCCCTGTTGACACCTTGGCTGCTTGGCAAACTGTCTGCAGTGAGCAGATATCAGTTGATATTATCAAAGGCAATCACTTTTTTCTCCATCATCACAGTGCTATAGAGCTGATCTGCCAGCAAATATGCGAACGCATAAGTCTGCTATTGCCAGACAGTACCAATCTGGAACAGCCGCAATTGAGAGAACAAGGCGTTATTCAATCATAAACACGTCAGCTTCCACAGGTAATTATTTTTTTATGACATCAGCAAAAAAAACCGCCAAGCTTTATACACATTGTCAAATTATTGGATTTGGCCCAGCTTCGGTCAGTCTACTTATAGCAGCAGATAGACTGGGTATATTACATTCGCTACTGGATCAGGGCTTGCTGATTCATGAACGCGCAACAACACTATCAGCGCTGTTAAACAATGGTATTAATTACGAAATACCTTCCAATTCGGACGCATTGGATTTTTTAGCAGGTGTGGCAAAAAGCGGCCTGTTCTCTCCAGTGCTGGCTATGCCTGCTGCGCAGTTGATCCACGCTGCAGGTCATAATGCTGTATCACTGCAACTGGTGGCTTTATTTATTGCTGATATTCGCCAGCATTTTTTAAAATTATTAGCTAATTATCCTAATAGCCATATTATTTATAACAGTCATGTTGACATTATTGAACAACGGCATGTTTATACGGACGATTCTCAAGTTTGTAGCTCTCATGTTATTTTAGCTAGTGGTAGCGAACCTTATATTCCCCATGCTATCCGCGATGAATGTATGCAACTTAATATTGCTCTGTTCCATTCAGAAGAGGTGTTGCGTCAACCCGATCTCGTTGTTAACGATGCACTTTTAAAGCAAGATATTGTTATTGTTGGTGGCTCCCATAGCGCTTTTTCAGTACTGGATCGTTTATTAAATCAGCATGCTGGCAGTGCACAAACGATAAAGCTTATCCATAACAGCCCTATACGTCGTATGCACCTGTCTGCAACTTTAGCAGATCAAGCAGGTGAAACATTTGACCCGGTCAGCGATATTTGTCCTAAGACTGGTCGGGTGTTTCGTTTTCAAGGTTTATATAAACGTTCCAAACGTTTATTTGAAGACATTAACCAACAGCGCTATTCTAATGTCAGTTTGCATTATTGCTCACAACAGGATAGTTTTCATCATCATATCGAAAGTGCAGCGATTGTGATTACTGCGACAGGTTATCGACCACGATTGCCCACGATTCGTGATCAATTACAACAGCCTGTTAATTGTGAACAACAGGGTGGTTCTCTAGCCCTTGATCACAATGCCACTGTTTGTCGTGATAATGGTGAGCCGCTCACTGGTTTGATGGCAATTGGTCTAGGTTTTGGACGACAAGACAGTGGTGTTGGTGAGCCTTCCTATTCTGGCGTACCAGTTGGCCTGAATGTATTCCAGGGCGTTGATAGTGAAGCGCTTTGCCAAAATTTGATTATCAAAAACCCATCGTTTGACGAGAGACAATATGAAAAAGAGTTTGTTTAAAAAGCTGACTGGCCGTTTTCGCAGTGAGCAGACAGGTGTTTCAGCCAAAACAGAGTGGGCTGATCAACTGATCCGATCTCGCCATGCAGGACCACGCATGGAAAATCAAACCACTCTGGAATCGGGCAATTATGGTGTCAGCACCCGCGCTGTCCATTCAGGTACCTATAATGATCCTGTTACAGGGGCTGTTGGTTCACCTGTTTTTACCAGCACAACCTATTTGTTTCAAAAAGAGTCTTATGACGCCTTTGAACAAGGTATGATTCGTGATTACGCCCATTTATGGGCGTTATGGTTCTCCTAATCAGTGGGTTGTACAAGAAAAAATTGCAGCACTCGATAATGCAGAAAGTGCTATTGTATTTTCTTCAGGTATGGCTGCCATCAGCACAACATTACTGGCATTGAGTAATCGCGGTGGTCATATTGTGACTGCCAGGGATCTGTATGGTGGTAGCTATAATTTAATGCATGAGGATATGCATCAATATGGTCGCCGTGTTTCCTTTGTTGATCCCATTGATATTGAGGCTATTGAACAGGCTATTAATGATGATACTGAGATATTGTTTTTTGAAACACTTACTAATCCCCTACTTAAATGTGCACCATTAAAACAGCTTGCTGAATTAGCAGAGAAACGGGGTATTTTTCTGATTGTTGATAACACCTTTTTATCGCCCTACTTTTTAACGCCGCTGGATTATGGTGTCCATGTCGTTATACACAGCGCAACTAAATACCTGAATGGCCATAGTGACTTGGTGGCTGGTTGTGCTTCGGGCAGTCGTAAATATCTCGATCTCATTTGGGGACAAATGCTAAAACTAGGTGGCAGTATCAATCCACAGGATTGTGCTACCTTAGAACGCAGTATGAAAACCTTGGCCCCTCGTATGCAAACGCATGCTAATAATGCCTTGTTATTGTCCCAATGGTTAGAGAAACAGCCTCAGGTAATGCGCGTTTATCATCCTGGTTTGGATTCTTACCCCTTCACCTATGCTGCTGAATTATTAAGCCGTGGTTATGGTGGCATGGTGTCATTTGAACTGGCTGGAGGTAATAAATCTGGGTTTATGCTGATGCAACATTTAAAACTGGTCCAGGCAGCAACCAGCTTGGGAGGTGTAGAAAGTTTGATCAGTATGCCATTTAATACCAGTCATAGCAGTTTGAATACAGCACAGTTAGAGGAAATTGGCATTAACCATGGCCTGATGCGCCTGTCTGTTGGAATTGAAGATATTGACGATCTGAAAGCGGATTTTGCCAATGCATTGTCTAATATTAGTGGAGAAAGATGATGAGAAATGGAATCAATGTTGCCGCTGTTAGTGAACTTGTCCATGAGATCCGCCATGTTGAAGGCGAAAATGAAATTCATTATAACGTTGACTTAAACTGGTTAGGTGGCCTGACCATGCAGTTAAACACACAAACGCTGCGATTTGGCAGTAAAAGAATGAGCCGCGATTTCAGTTTTATCATCGATCACTATACTAATCCTGATCCAGCATCATCACCCTGCCCTGTTGATTTTTTCTTAAATGGTGTAGGCGTTTGTGCTGCGAATATCTTAGTGCAAAGTGCTTCCTATAAAGAAATCAGTATTGAAAATTTGAACGTTTCCATCACGGGCAATATGATGACAGGAGCCATTGCCAGTAAGGGTATTAAGGATGGTGCGATCACTATCAAACTGAATGCAGACGGCAGTCGTTGGCAATATAAGCAAATGATGATCAATGTATCTCGCTTCTCACCTAATTATATGACAGCAACACGTGCCAACAGCATTGATTTAAGTTATCAGCATCTAACGATAGCACGTCATGAGGGTGCATTATTTAATAATGAAACTACTGTTGACAGTTTTAATAACAGCAGTGACAAATTGTATACAGGTGTCGATATAACATGGCAGGATGGCACGCAATTTAATGTCAACGTATTAGACAAACAATGGCAACAGCAGAGCTGGTCTTTGACTACACCGGAATTTTATGTCGATCAGCCCAGTGCCGCATTGGGGCTCAATGGGGCACCCAACCCACAGGAGTATATTCTTAGCAGTATTATTGCTGATGTGGCACAACATCTGATCATCATTGCTGCTGAGAACAACGCCACTATCATGAATTTATCAGGCAAAATACAATGCAAGCTTGATATGAAAGGCTGTTTTAATATTTTTGATAAGTCAGCTGTGCAGTTGCAAGATACCACCTTGTACCTTTCAGCCATGAGCACAGTTTCTGAACAACAAATGCAAAACTTTCTTAAATTGGCTTGCCAACGCTCAGCATGTTGGCAAAGTTTTGTTAGTCCCTGCCCGATTTCTTTGCAGAGAACAGAAAGCTAGCCTTCTAGGGTAGATCATGCTCAGCTTAATCAATAATAGGTTTAAAACGTTTTGTCTTTCATTTATTCAAGTATGGGACATTTTTCTTTGCTCTTACTGTATTCACAAGCCAACAGTAGCTGAGATAATCTCTGTTTTAATGTACTCAGCTCTCGTAAACGTTGTTCAATCAGAGTGAGTTTATCCCGCACCATGGCCCGAGCTTCGGGTTTGGGTATAATCAGCCATCTGATCGATCGCAATCAGTTGTTTAATCTCATTAAGGGAAAACTGCATGGTTTGTGCGTGTTTTATAAACCGTATGCGCTGAAGATCAGCCGAACTGAAAATACGTTTGCCACTTTCGTTTTTATTAATCCGATCTAACAGGCTGATTTTTTCGTAATAACGCAGGGTATGGACTGTGACACTGGTGGCCTCACCTATACTGTAGTACGTACTTTTCGTCAATGGCAGGCTTTTCTATACTTTTTAAGGCGCCAGTAGTTATAAGGCCATGACGTTAAAAAGCCTGCCAATAACATAAAAGGAATCACCCACCAGACCAAACGCGCACCACCCACCGATAGATAGTCTGTCAGATTCATTGCCGCTTCCATAGCAACCATACTGACTAGGCTCATCCCAATAGCCGTTTTAAAAGCAGCATTTAAAATCATCTGACGGCTTAGAATAATCGTTTCTAGTGCAATACTTGTCAATATGCCATTTATAATTGCCAGACTCATTACCAGTACAACAGATGTCTCAGGTGCGTATATCTGAAAGGCGAAAATAGTGCCAAAATCACCGATAGAACAGCCCAGTAAACACCCGCCTGTATTGATAGCAGATTGATACCAGACTTTCAGGTCGCGCCAATGAAAAGCCAGTCTTTCTGATTTTTTACTACAACATGATGAACTCATTGATATATCCTAAATCTTAGAGTTAACTCTAGGTCAAGCATTTCTTTCATAGGTTAAGATTCCTTCGCTGATAGTCGCCCCTTCAATTCAAGCAACGAGCCTGATATAACCCGTGCAGATGATCTTAGCAACAAAATAGCCAATAATGAGGCAATAATAATGTCCGGCCACATTGCATCAAATAGCCATACCCCAACACTGGCTAGCAGGACAGATATATTTGAAGCAATATCATTACGTGAGCATTCATAAACTGAACTCATATTAATATCTTCATGGCGGTGACTTTGTAATAAATATAGGCAAAGCCCATTAGCAAGTAATGCCATAATGCTAAACAGACTCATTATTTGATAGGATGGAATAGTCGGGCTGTTCAGTCGATAAATAATTTGACTGATAACAATAGCTGCAGCCAAAAAGATCAATAGGCCTTTAAACAGTGCCACTCTCGCCTTTGCATGCCTGTTCCCTGCCACAACATAGAGGCTTAACGCATAGGTTAGAGCATCCCCCATATTATCAATGCTATCAGATAATAATGCACTTGATTGAGCTGCCAGTGCTGCAATGACAACCACAATAAACATAACTGTATTATCAATAGCACTTTAATGAGCGTACCGCGTTGTCGGCCTCTTATCACTGTTAAAGCATCTTCTTTATTATCACAACAACAAACCAATTTCTTTCCTTTAAACTTAGATTTTAATATGAGAAGTCAATTTTATAAATTTATCCAGTGGGCTGCTGTTGAATAATTTCAACAGTTGAATGCGTCATGCCAAAACGATTTCCTAACAAATGTTTTATGTCAATTCTGGCCGTTTCAGGACTTGTTTCTGTACTCACTATGGCTTCCAAGGTAACCATTGGCCTCTCCTGAGTAATTGACCAAAGGTGAATATGGTCAATGGCTAATACGCCTTCAATATCAGTTGCCAGTGTTCTGGTTATTTCCTGTCCATTAACGCCTGTTGGCGCGCCTTCAAGTAGAATATGGCTACTTTCTTTCACCAGTCCCCAGGCTGATTTTACAATAATAAGGGCAACGATGACCGATAAGATGGGGTCGATGGGTGTCCAGTTACTATAAATAATGACAATAGCAGCAATAAGTGCTGCGACTGAGCCTAATAAATCACCTAATACATGCAGTGTTGCCGCGCGCATATTCAGATTATTATTGTTTTCTCTAGTCAGGATCCAGAGTGCCAGTACATTGACAAACAAGCCTATTATTGCAACCCATAACATGGTGCTACCCTGCACTGGTAGCGGTAATATTAGTCTACCATAGGCCTCGTAGCAGATCCAGACTGCAATGGCGAAAAGTAATAGACCATTGATAAATGCTACCAACACTGAAAGTCGATCAAAGCCATAGGTCCTCTCTCCATCAGCAGGTAATCGAGATAACCTTATTGCAAGCCAAGCTAGTAGTAATGAAGCAAAATCAGTCAGCATATGAACAGCATCAGCAATTAATGCTAGTGAACCTGAGAGTACACCGCCAACAATTTCAACTATCATAAAACTACCAATTACCAGGGCAGCCCATACAAGATTATATTCGTTTGCTTTGCTGTGATCGTGATGATGGTCGCGCATGGCTTTATTCCTTAAAACAACATTAATAATAATTTGATAAACTTAACATCTACAGTCACTATAGAGGCAAGGCTTTATGCCCCAAAATATTTATACCATCGGTGCATTGTCAAAAAGCACCCATGTAAAAGTAACCACCATTCGCTACTATGAATCTATCGGTTTACTTGCTATGCCAGTTAGAACAGATAGCGGCCAACGTCGTTATGGCGATGATGCAGTTCAATGCCTGAACTTTATTCGTCATAGCCGTGAATTGGGCTTTTCTATTGCATCAATAAAAGAATTGATTAAATTACAAGCCCACCCTAATGATAACTGCGCAATTGTTGATGAGATTACCCAACGCCATTTGCAGATGGTACAGCATCGTTTATCACAGCTTAAGTCATTAGAGCGAGAGTTAATGCGTATGATCACAAGCTGTCAGAGTAGTTCAATCGGTACATGTGCTGTTATGAGTTGTCTGTCAGATCATAAACAATGTCACACCAATGTTCATGACAAACTTGAGCTTATGCTAACCACATAAGCTCAATGCTCACTGATACGAAAACAGTATTATTTAGTCTCAAAAGCAAAGTAGCCTAGTAACTCACCTCTTAGTGCAGGTGTCTCTTCACCTTCTATTTCGATAATAAACTGTGATGCAGTGAATATTTCATTGTCCATTTTCTTTAGCACTTCCTTGATGGTGAAAACACCTCGCAGGCGGCTATTGACAGGTACTGGAGCGAGAAATCGCAGTTTATCAAACCCATAAACCATTCCCATGGCATTATCAGAAAAGTCAGGAAAACATTGTTCCCGAAAATGGCTAGTCAAACCCAGTACAAGGAGACCATGAGCTATGGTAGTACCAAACTGTGATTCTGCTATTGCACGTGGTGAGTCGACGTGGAGCCAGTAATTATCCAAAGTCGCGTCAGCAAATTTATTGATCATATCCTGCGTTAATGTTAACCATTCAGAGGCATCCAGTGTTTGGTCTATCAGTTCTTCAAGTTGCGTTATTGCTGATTTCATAGCTGTCATGTTGTTGCCTTTCAATTAATCATGCTGGAGGGAGAGTCTTAAATATAGCTGTCTTATGCTAATTCCAGGTACGGTTCTTCCTGGTGATGCTTTTCCCAGAATTGATTTAAGTTATCTGCGGCTGCATTCATTAAAAAAACAGCAATATCAGCAACGTGGCGGTTTTGCCAATTCGCCATTAGGCCATGTTGAACAATTTGATTGAATGCACCTAATGCTGGACCGCAATGTATTTGATAATCGCCATTATAGGTGTCATCTCCCTTTAAGGCTGATCTGGTCGTGTGAATAAAATACCATTTAAAAATCAATGCCATTTTTGATTTTGGGTTTTTCTCAGCTCTTTGGATAACCTCAGGGGTCTCCTTTAGATAATGGTTACGAGTTTCATTCCACACCTGGTCGATCTTTCTGAGAAAATATTTTGTTTCCAACTCTTCAATAGTACGTGGGTCTAAATCCGCCAAACTGCGGTATTGCTGATACAACTGGTACAGTTTATTGGCTCTAATTGAAAACTGGCTGGCTTTTTTTACGACTTGTATTTTGGAACCCATTTCAAATAATTCACCTGAAGGTGCATAGGCCGTATCGTTAACCCCGATGGACTGCAATATATCTTTTGCACCATCGCTTGTTCCAGCTTCAACAGAACACTGGTTAATCGATCCAGTGGCAACAAAATCCGCACCCATAATGAAGGCAGCAGAGATAGCATCAGGTGTACCAATCCCTCCAGCCATACCGATTAAAACGGGTTCTGAGTATTCTTGTTCTTTTAGTATCGAATCCCTCAATGCTTTTATCGCTGGAAATTGGGCAAATGAAATACCACTATCAGTATGTCCAGCAGAGTCTGATTCAACACAAATAGCAGAGGCAACAGATATTTCTTTGGCCAACTCTGCTTCTTCAGTGCTGATTTGGTTTAAATCCACCAAACGTGATAATAATTTTTCAGGGGCCGGTAGCATAAAGGGTTGAGCAATTTCAGGCCTAGATACTTTGGCTATAATGCGGTTCTTTCGAATAATATGTCCATTTAAGCCTCGTTTTAGGCCCGTACAGCAAAAACGTATTAATGCTGTTGTTAAGCTCATATAAGAAGACGCTTCAGCAGTGCGGATATTATATTTAAAGAGCAGAGATACTACTTTATCTTCCAGTTCAGGATCACTAAAAGACGGCAAGATATTTGCACCATATGGCGCATGTTCATCCAATTCAGTTGCAAGATAGCTTAAGGAGTCTTCTATTTCCTTCAGTCCCATTCCGCCCGTTCCCAGAAAGACAATAAACCCCGAATTGGCCAATGCAGCTACCATCTCTTTAGAAGAGATCCCTTTATACATCGAACCTGCATAATAGGCATATTTTGTTGAAAAATATTCCTGGAAATTTGGGTTCCCAAGCCTTTCAGCGTCTATTTTCATGTGTTTATCCTATAGGTGGAATTACAATAATCTCTAGTCCAGTTTATTGTCTTTGAACGAGGTGTTTTTCATAAATTGCAGATAGCTTGCATAGGCAGTTTATGACATAAATTTTGCTATCCCTGTGTTATTTTTTGTCTAACTGCACGTCGTTTATTACGCCTGTTTGTATTACCTTTAGAGTGGACAGGTGCAATATCCTTCACTGTCTGCTGCTGCGGATTTAACTCAGATTCAATCAATTCAGCTTGGGCACGAATACTGGAATACTCAAAAATTTTCATTACTGCGATGCTGGTGCTGAATCTGGCATTGATCTGCAATGACAGACGCGTTGCCAATAATGATGAACCACCCAGAGCAAAAAAGTGAGAGCTGCCACATCACTATTCAGTTTCGATCGATATCGATAACAAGGTTTCACTAATCAAAAAAGTGCGACATACAAGGCTTATACTGACATCACGATGAACCATTACTTCTTTAACCACCACTTTTTTCTCAGAAGCTTTTACCACTTTTTTGCCATGGCCTCCTGAATGATTTCAGCTTTTAATCGTTCTTCAGCGTACATCTTTCTCAATCGTCTATTTTCTTCTTCAAGCTCTTTCATTCGCGCCATCAATGATGCATCCATACCGCCGTATTTTGAACGCCATTTATAAAAACTTGAACGACTTATACCGTGTTCACGGCGTAGTTCGGGGATAGCTACACCATTTTCTGCTTGTTTTAAAATAGCTAATATTGGGCTATCGCCAAAGTGTGCTTTTTTCATGAATGTTCTCCTGCTGGTAAGCATAAGA